>VNKF01008158.1:0-34554 GCA_008044355.1 Drosophila lacteicornis
CTGCTGCACAATCAAACAATAAATCTATTTTGCCAGAGCCGTTACACACACTAAGCTCATTTAGATTTATATACCCCAAAACTGTTTGGGGAATTCCATTTGTGTGCTGAAAACTTTTCTGCTTTCGCATTTGGTTTTGCTTTTTTCCTTTTCTGCTTTTTTCCTTTTCTGCTTTTTTTTTCCATTCCTTTCATAGCCACACCTCGCGTCCACGCGCGCGCGTCGCATTCCTGCTCCCATTTGGGCGCACGCTTTTTATGCTATACTGAGTTTTTTTTTTTTTTGGCAACGCAAGTTTTATGGACAGGGAAGCATTTATAAATCCATAAAGTATATCAGAATATTCTTAATCAGCAGACTTTGGCCTCCCATCTCTATGTGGGTAAGCTCCAAAGCAGAGTTGCTCAGACAGAGCACTCGAGTGCATGCCGAAGAAGCATGCTTGCTTGGAGTAAACACAAAACTTGAAGAGAATTGAATTTAAGTTTTGATAAATTACCAGGGAGTAACCTAGATCCAGAGAGGAAGATAATCCCAGCGGGGCGCACCAGTAAGTTGTATTACGCCCCACATCCGTCTTATAAACAATGCTTGTGTACTTCCCCATGGCAACCTAATACTCCATTTCTATAATTCAAGTTGACAAATTATCGATACATTTCCAAAACAACAAACAACGCAGAGACACAGATACCCTGAGGGGGATGGGGGGTAACTAGGAGAGAGAGATGGAGCGGTAGAGCCAAACAGACAAAGAGCTTTGTCTAAAATAATGAAAATTAAATGGCAATGGGAAAGGCAGCGGTAGAGGCAGCGGCGGCGGCAATGGCAACGGCAACGACTGCACACTGCAAGGCGCAACGATAAAACCGTTGCACCGAAACGCAGACAGATAAACCAATAACAATAATAGCAACAACAGCAATAACAGCAACAAAGACAACAACAATAAATGCGGGGCCGCAACACCGCCAATGATGAACATTGCAACATGGCGGCAGCAACAAGAAAGCAAGCCACAACGACGCCAGTCGACGTCGCCAAAGTCAAAGGCGGGAGATGGAGGAGAAGGAGGCGAAAGAGGGAGTCGAGCAAACAGGCAGATAGTGAGGGGGAAGTAGAATGGGGAGAGGGAGGGAGAAGGAGAGGCATAGTCAGCGATTGCACACAGAGCAAGGAAAAGAACCGCTATGGGCAGTACAGGGTGTTCTCGGCAATGAAATACCCAGTGTACTTCAGGCATGCTAAATGCATGACTTTGGCAACTGAAAAATAAGCTGACAAAAAGCGAACTAAAATCAGAAGGTAAAAATACAAAAATTTATTAAATAAATTGCTATGCTAATTAAAAATACATGAAATATTTGAAGTTATAGTTTATTATTAGGCAAAAGTCTTGAATTTCCTTTACTTTTCGTAATCAGAAGCTAAAAATACAAAAGTTTACGAAGTAAATTGCTATGCTTATTAAAAACATAGGAAATGTTTAAAGTTTTAGTTTATTATCAGGCAAAAGTTTTGAATTCCGATTAATGTATCATAATTATATTCCATATCATACTTTTTGGAACCATAAAATGAAAGAATCCAAATTAAAAAGCTACTTTTAAAAGCATTTTACCATTTTATGTTGTTGTGTAAAACAATAAAAAGAAGATGATTAAGATTCTATAATGACTTTTCCTAAAAAACTTATTTTTCAAGCCTAGATATATCTTTTAACCAACTTTTGTTGATTAAACCAAAAGACAAAAGTTTTCTTTCGAGTGCCTTTAGCTCAAGCATAAACATGCGAAATACGTAAAAAAGGGCTTGTGATTATGCGAATCGACGTTTGACTTTCGAGAACTTTTGTCACATTCGCTTATGAAGGGGAATCCCCCCCGTGAGTGTCTTTTGATTGCTCGCCCAAGGCATCAATACCAATTTGCGCTCCTTATATCGGGGCTAGATCAATGGGAGTGCCAAGCTAAATATATACTTTAATAGGCCGGACAAAGCCGTGTGTCTTTATAGTTCCCAGAGATTTGGATATTGTGACCCTTTCGGTTCACTTCGGCCAGCGACATCCGACATCCGCTTCGTAATCCCGACCCAGGACCCCGGAGAACCCCGGAGAACCCCGAGACCCAAGACCCGAAACCGTGCGGGACAATCAGTTTTGACATCGCTGAGCTGGGGGGCTCAGCCACTCAGCGGAGCAGCATCTGCAGCCCCGGTCCTCTGTCCCCGGAGAGGAGCTGCAAAAAAGGGAGGAGGCCCAACGCTGACAGCAGGAGATGTGGCAGAGCGGGTAGTGGGTGTGGGTGTGGGAGTGGCAGTGGCAGTGGACATGGTCAAGTCTGGCCTAGGAAACCGTTTTTCAATGGCGTTTGCAGCAGCGCCAGGCCAGGGCAGCTTTTGTTATTTCGGGGCCCTCTTCCGCTCTGTTGTTTCTGTGGAACCGCGCCTCGCCACATCCCTTGGATGAGCTCCAGATTCCGAATCGGACCCAGAGAACAGAACAGAGAACAGAGAACCCCAGCAGAATGTGTCAGGGGGCGGAAGGCAAAGTGTGAGACTCCACCCGGTCCCCAGCTCCTGTCCAATTCCATTTTAACTTTCCCTGCTCGCTGTAACATTATTACTTGGCCGGTGCTTGGCCACTTTTTGGGTCCCGTCATCTCCCTTTGTTGTACTTTTTAATCGCTGTGTCGGAATTTAATAATTTTAAGTGAAAAGCAGGTCGCCGGGGTCGCTGCCGGGGTCGGAATGGGTCGCGGCCTCCATTTGTTTCTCTCTTAACAATTTTTACACCTGTTTGGCATTTTTGTTTCTGGTCGGGTAAGTGGCAAGGGATGATCTTTTGCTCGGACCGAAGCTTTCCCCCGGCTGGACATTATTCATTCATGCCTGAAATTATATTACGGCCAAGGACGTTTGGTCGCCAGTCGCCCGTCGCCAGTCGCCAGTCGGGCAGTCGGGCAGTCTCCTGCTCCTGCTCCTTGCCGCAGCTCAACTAGGACTATGCCTTCATTGTTGATGTGCAGAAAGTCCTTCCTGTTTATATGGAATTGAAAACAAAGTTACAAGGGATTTACCCGGTGTTAAACAGGAGCATTGTGGGTATTTCGGCAGAGCCAGAGGCAGAGGCAACGTTTCCATAAACAACATTGTGTAAAATAAAGGGAATTACAACCGAAAAGCCCCGAACAAAGTGTCTGGAGTCTGAGATATTTATTTTTTGGAAATAGTTTAAAGCTCTCAGGGTCGTCGGGTCTCTGGTTTTGTAAAAATGGAGCTTAGGGAACAGGCCAGCCAGGCGGTGGTATATCCTTATAAATACATTATAATATTTGCTTGGTTAATTGAAATGTTTTGAAGTGGTATTTTTTAGAATTAATCCAATTAAATAGGGGAAAATAAAGAAGAGAAAAAGAAAGCTAATTAAATCCTGTGAGTCAATGTCAAAGCGAAAAAAAGTGGATAGCCATGAGAGGAGCTTTAGCAGCTGGCGAAGGTAAATGAGCTAAAGATAGCCAGGGATGTAAGGATGCCAGGGAGGCAGCGGACTTAGCTTCACACATGCCTGTAATATATATATATATATACTTTACACAAAGGCATTACCAGGGGGAGAAAGGGATACGTAGTCATTACGATAAATGCTTTTCGGTGTAAATCTCTCGGACAATGCGCGCGGCACGTGCGTGGCAAACAAATTAACACAGACCGCCGTGTCCCGCCCCCTTGGAGTCACAATTATCTGTCAAGCGACTATAAAAATGCTCAATTACACCATCGCGTTTTCCAATATGTGGCACACACATGCACGACCGCACGACCATTACCCAGTACCGAGTAACCTCTACCCAGTTTCCACTACTCTCCACCCATTACCCAGTACCCAGTGTACCCACTACCCTCTATCCACCACCCACTGGCGCGAATGCTCGAATAAATTATGCATTAACTATCGCCAAACAATTTCTCATGAGGTCTAGTTCAGATTTCCATTCGGTGATAAGCAAAATGGAAGAGAAAACGAAAATGGAAGCGGAGCACACACACACCACGAGATAATGCTTTATTTGTGCTTTTTTCTTGCTTTTTTTTTCTAGAGCGTGGGTCGATTTGTAAGGAGTACAAAAAAACACAAATCGTGGGGGTGAGAACATAATCTAAGGACAAACCCAAGAAATATTGCAGAGGAAACAATGCCGAAAACATAACATTTGATTAAAAAATAGATTTCTTAGCTTTTGGTTTTAAAAGCATTTAAATAAGGATTTAAGAAAAGCATTTAAAAGTCAAGTAATATGTTTTAAACAAGTATAATAATATAAGGGGGAAAAACCTGATTCTATAGTTAACATAGATAACTTAACTTTGAGATAACTTAATCAACCTTAACCACCTTCTTTATATTATTTTAAACTAATTGAATTACAAATTTAAGTAAATTTTCCATTATATTTGCTAGAAAAATAACTCTGTTCATTATAATTATATATTTTATATACTCTATCTTTTTCTGAAGGTGTATTAGCCAGCTTCGGTGACCAAAAGCCCGCCTTCCAGTACCTGTTTTGTTTGCATTTGTTTGGGGATACGCCCTCAGTGAGAAACCCAAGCCGAAGGAGCGAATAAACAAGCAAAAGCAAGAGTAGGTCGGCATCGGCATTGGGCATCGATTTCGATTTGGATTTCGTTTTCGGATCGCACTTGAACCCTTGGCAGTTGTCGTATGTCCTGCCAGGGAGGCGTTAGGTTCTTCAAGCCCAAGGGGAAGCCCCACCGATGGTGGGAGGCAATTTAATGCCGGAAATAGTGTTTCCGACGGCGCCTGCTCCTGTGTATCTCTCTGTGTGTGTATGCGCCCTCCTCCCCGTAGTGCAAATAAATATACTAATAAAATGCCGAAAATTCGCAGGGCTCTCATCGACCGACCTCGGCCAGGGTGGTGCTGTGTGCCGAAAGGGTAAACATCCCCGTAATGAACTTATTTGGAATGCATGCCACGCTCCTCTCCAGTCCAGCAACAAGCAACAAGCAACGCGGCGAGGAGGCCCAACACAATGGCGTGTCGGTCACATGAATCTGTAAATGAGCGTAATTTAGGCCCCGACCTTGGCAACTCTTTGCCTTGGCAATTGTTTTCGGATGCCCATGAAATATATTTGCCCCAGAAGGTGTGTGTGCGTGTGTACATACAAGCACGTATAAAGGCAGCGGCTGCGTGGGCAGCATGACGGGCATGAAAGGCTGAAAGTTCTTGGGGTAAAAATATTTAAATATTTTGTAAGGGGAAATTATGTGTGAAATAATCAAGCTTAATTTTAATCTTAAAAAAAAATATAATCCCTTTATAATATTTCTTATTTAAAAACCTACATCTAGTTACATTGGCAAAAAAACTCTCAATAAATGTCAAACGTCAAACAGGCATAACACCATACTTAAGTCAGTCAGTCAGTCCCAGTTTTAGACTCTCACATTACAGACGTGATTTCGAGCAGCATCTTTAGGCAGTTTTCCTTTTTAAAAAATCGTCAACAATAAATTTTGAGCCCAATCGCAGATATGGATAGCCCCAAAGAGCCCACCAGCCATGCTGAGCTCTACGTGACCGACACCGATTCCGAGGGTTTGCCCGAGGAAGTCGAGATGCTTGAAGATGGACCATTGGTCAATTCCAAGGCCGGGACACCAGAGCCCGAGATCAACATCAACGAAGAGGAAGCCAACGATGCCACAGAGACCGGAAACAAGACCGAGCCCAAGGTAGGAGGAGGAGCAGAGCCAGATCCTGATGACCTGCCCACGACCAGTGGCAACTGCCAGCGAAGCCGCCTGCGCTTCCAGATCAAGCGCTGGAATGCGGTGGCCGTGTGGGCGTGGGACATTAACGTCAACAACTGCGCCATCTGCCGCAACCCGATCATGGATCTGTGCATCGAGTGCCAGGCCAATCCGACCGCCAACTCGTACGAGGAGTGCACCGTGGCCTGGGGCACGTGCAACCATGCCTTCCACTTCCATTGCATCTCGCGCTGGCTCAAGACGCGCCACGTCTGTCCGCTGGATAACCGTGATTGGGAGTTCCAGAGGTATGGTCGCTAGCTGCAGCGGCCATTCCGTTCATCAATAAACGTTTTTGAGTTTTCCCAGTTTTACCCTGACCAGCTGTGGGTTTTCTTCCTTGCTGGTTGCTCCCTGCTCCCTGCTCCCTGCTCCTTGCCTTGGCCCCACTTCCGGCTTGGCTTCCGTTTTGTGGCACTGGCCCGGGGCCATGAATTAATTTCGCAGGCCAACATCGAATATTATAAATTGGGAAACCATTGTGGAAAGCAGCACAAGCTTGTGGCTCTGGTGGCCGGCAATGATTGAAGTTTTAAGAGAATTAGGGTCTCGTCCGATGGGCCTTCGGAAATTCGAAGAAACTTCTGTTTAATTTTTCCCATTTCCAAATTTTCCTTTCATTTTTTTGTGGTGCAATTAAGAGTCGAAAACTGGCCAAGAATACTTGAGTATTTTCTGGAAAATGTGCTCTACTTATGTGCAGTTGTTGTGGGGACCCGCAGGCGAAAGGCGAAAAATTTTGGAAACAAACTTGATGCAACTTTGGGTGTGGAAAAGCCCAGTGGCAGTGGCTCTTAATTGTAGTTTATATTATTTAAAATGTTTGAGAGTTTTGGCATCAAGCTGTCTTACATTTCTAGAAAACAATATTGAAGGTACTGAAATCTTAAAAGCTAAGGAAAAGGGAATCCCATCTAAGAATATCGTTTTAAGAAAGAGATTTTTAAAGTATTCGAGTCGAAAACTTACCAGTTTCGTGTGAAAAGATAGCCTGGGGTCACCGGAATCTTTACGTTGACCTCCTCTTCCTTAGATCCTTCAAATCCTGCTCTACTTTAGTCGTAGCTGGGCTTGATCTGTGGCGCTTTCGCTGACGATGGCAGCCTGTAAAAAAAGAGTAAAAAAGCCAGAAAATTAGTGAGTACTTTGGTTTAAAAATAAGTAAGGAAATAAGTTACAAATTAAGTAAGGAAATAAGTAAGAATATAAGTTAGTAACTAATTAAGAAAATAAATTTGAAAATAAGTAAGAAAATAAGTGAGAAATTCAATAAGAAATTTAGTAAGAAAATAAGTAAGGAATTCAGTAAAAATTTCAATAAGAAATTTAGTAAGAAAATTAGTAAGAAATGAAGTAAGAAAATAAGTCTGAAATTCAGTAAGAAAATATGTAAGAAATTGAGTAAGAAAATAAATGAGAAAATACGTAAGAAATAACCTAAGAAATGAAGTAACTTAGTAAGTATCTTCACAAGCAAAGTACAAGTATATAAAATGAGAAAATACGTAAGAAATTAACTA
This sequence comes from Drosophila lacteicornis, assembly GCA_008044355.1. NCBI lineage: Eukaryota > Metazoa > Arthropoda > Insecta > Diptera > Drosophilidae > Drosophila > Drosophila lacteicornis. The sequence goes on from VNKF01008158.1 coordinate 7,362, forward strand.
AGAAATGAAGTGACTTAGTAAGTATCTTCACAAGCAAAGTACAAGTAATATTCTGATTAGCAGCATTTTTGAGAGAGACTTGAAAGGGGTAACTCACGGCACTCCAAAGTGCTGCTGGCAGCCATCAAGTGTTAATAACCGCTCATTAGACACCTAATCGGGAGAATCCACGAGGATTCACTTTGCAGAGAGAAAGAGCTAATGCTGTTAGCGGTACCGATGTGTGTGTCGATGTTTCTCGCGTTCAACTGGCGATATGGATATATGTGGGTTTCGTTTCGCCGCTAAATGCGAAAATTCAGCGAACAATTTCGCAGCTGCCAGGCAGGGATAGGGACAGGGACAGGGGAGAAATAAGGACGAGGGCGCTGTGACAGCTGCAGTGGCAACAACAGCAGCAACAGCAACAGCTGCTATTGCAAATGCAACAGCCAATACTGCATTGTCACTGGCAACAACAATGGAGACAGCAACAACAGCAACTACAGCTGCCTACTATATTTTATTTTATTTGGTCAGTGCGGTGGAAATCGCCAACCAAAACGAAAATCAACCCCGAGCGCCTTGTCCTACCCTCTCTCTGGGAACTCCAACCTATTATTAAATCAAAAGCAAAACACATATGCCAGTATATACACACACGTAATTCGCAATTCCACTTAAAAGGAGGTATCAAGATATATATATGCGTACATATATATTTATGTTCACGGTTATGCCAGCTAAGTGCTGTTTTGGTTGGCTAAAAGGGCCTTAAGGTAGCCCAGAAAGAGTTGGGATATTATAGAAGAAGTTCACGTATCGAATACTAAGTTTCCTATACATATAATTAATATATACTAATTCCATTTAAAAATTTCACACATTTAAAAAGGGGGTAAAATACTATTAACATTATTATTGTTTCAGTTCTCTATTTTTTATTTGCGAGATTCGTGTTTAGCCTAATAAATGCACTCCGAAATCTTCCAAGTTCCCAATTAAAACTAACTAAATGCCTAATTTGACTCCCAATTTAAATATTTTCCTAACAAGGTTTTACTTTGTATCTACTTAAGGACGCCTTACAATGACGTCGCGCAGCTTGGCACTTGATTATCAGAGTGGAATTGCATTTGGCTTGCAAATCAGCAACTGAATCTGTGAGCTCATCAGGAAAAGTTCTTTGATCATATTTCATCAGGACAGGAGCAGGAGCTGGAGCAGGGTTCGGATTCGGATTTTGGCCTGGGTTTGGGTTCCATTTTAAAGTATTCTTGAAATCTCCTATTCCGTTTGCTCCTGCTCCTGCTCCTGCTTTTTAGCTCCTTGGCGGCAGCATCTTCATCTTTAGCACCCTTAGGTGCACACCTTTAGGGCAACAAAGTTGCATTTTCTCCGCCTCTCAATCCTCGTGTTTTGATGCATTGCGAAATTTTTGTGGCAGGCACTTGGCGAGGACGTCGAGGACGACGAGGACGACGATGTCGCCGCTGTCGATGCCCAAGTTCACTTCCCTCCTGGAGACCCACTCCCACTCCCACTCCCACTTTCTTACCTGGCCCAAAAACCCTCACCTTTCCCGAGTTAGACAAACAGACAGACAGACGAACGACAATGTTTGTGCTGAACGCCACGCCGCCGCGCCCGCCTTTCGCCGCACGAAAAGCGCTCCGTAATTGCTTATGCAAATTTTCGCTGCAGTTTTCAACACAGTCCGGGCCCCTTCCGCCGAGTCCTCGCCCTCGCCCTCGCCCTCGATGTGCCAAATCCTACTCTCGTCCTGGGCCAAAACTCTTGACGTTGGCGTACCGTTCCGTTCCGTTCCGTTCCTCCCTCGGCGGCAGCCGATTCTTTAACTCTTGGCAAAAAGCACTTTAATGCGGCTTTTGCAAATTGGGTGTCACGCTGAGTGCAGCACAGATAAAGAAAACCCAAGCTAGCTTAATTAATGGAATATATTTTAAATTATATAATATATATATTAACATACTACACTTACGAAATTTTAAGAGGTTTTACGAGACTAATAACCAAGAATTAATGAGATATTCTTCGATAGTTTTAAATGGGTTTAAGAAGAAGCTTTAAAACCGATTTCTTCCCGTTTTCGTTCTTAAAATAATTATATAAAAATTATACAATTCTTCTAAACGCCTAAAAATACTCATATAAATATCAAAATTCCTGAACTCCTAAAATTAATTATCCAAATCTTTTCTAGAAACCTAGAAATAATATTTTAAATATTAAAATCTCTTCTAGACCCTTAACAAATTAATTTAATATTAAAATACCTGCTACACTTATTAAAATAATTATATAAATTTCAATATTCCTTCTAGATCCCTAAAAATAATTATTTAAATATCGAAATGCATTCTACAACTCTAAATATAATTATTGAAATATCAAAATTAGACACCTTAACATTATTATATAAATATTCAAATGCTCTCTAGATCCCTAAAAATAATTAAATAAATATCCAAATCCCGTTTAAACCTCTAAAAACCATTAAATAAATATCAAAATTCCTCCTAGACCCCTAAAAATATTTATATAAATATCAAAATTCTTTCCAGACCCCTAAAAAAATTCTATAAATATCCAAATGCCTTCTACTCCAAGGACCCCTATCAAGACATCATATATAAAAACATGTAAAGCTGAAAATACCAAGGAACCCTCTAGAAACTTTGAAAGAAACAGGGTTCCCTTCCAAATGGGTCTTGACAAAAGCCAGAAAATTTGGCTACGCAAATTATGCGTTTTTAATTTTTCCGGGGGGAAAAGGCTTCAAGGGCAGGGAAGGGAAGCGAGCTAGGCTGAGGGTCAAAAAGTAATTTTAGGGACCCTTGGTTTACTTTGCAATAAATTAGACATTTTGGGCTACGAATCAGAGACCGGGGGCAGGCCCATGAAATTTATAGAATAAACTACTTTTCGAGGCGGTATGTATATAGAAGGGATATATATTTGTACACAGACTATAAGTGAGTGAGTGCTGGGGGCTTCTTTGCATTTTGTTGAGTGTGCTGTACTCTCGCATCCGGCAGGCAGGCAATCCAAGTTGCTCCTCCTCGGGACTAAACTAGGCGGAAATCGGCTCACAGTTTGAAAGCTGTGCAAATTGGCCGGCTGCTCATAAATTTGATGTGTGCTCGCTTTCGAGGGAGTTGCAGGCAATTAAAGTTGCAAATTTAAGGCAACGCTTCAGAGCAGAGCAGAGCTGTTTGTTTAACGGCAAGCGAGCAAGCATGCTGGCAGGCAGCAATTTTATTTGCCACAGCCTTTCAGTTAGCGGGGGCTTTCGCAATGTCTGCGGACATGTCCTCGTCCTCCTGCCGGCAGCTTGATTTATGACCAACGGCGGGCTTCCGAGCGGCGCGGCGGCCAGGGCATCCCATGCAGTCTCGCACTCTTACGCGGTGGGTTGGGCCACTTCTTGGCCACTTGGTTCAACGGCCCCGGTGGTTCCGCGCCATGCGGATCAATTTCGCATTTTGCCAGGAGCCAGGCGCCAGGCACCAGGCACCAGGCACCAGGCATTGGCTCTGGGCGAAGGTTGTTGTAATTTTTCCCTGGCCAAATTTTCAATGCAGTCAGCCAGAAATCTCAGAGTTTACCTAGAAAAGTTATCTCTTTATTACCTGTACTTGAATAAGTCAAGGAATTATTATTTTAGAGCTTAAATTTAAGGGTAATTCTTCTAACAAGACTCTTTATTAACTCGTAGATAAAACCAGCAGTTGCTAGTTATTTTTCAGACCAAAAAATTATAAATACATTTTAATTTAAATAAATACCAGACTGAAAACTTGAATAAGTAAATCAATTATTATTTGAGAGCTTAAAATTAAAGCTCTATTAACTCTGTTAACTTAAATTAAGCCAGCAACTCTAGTTAATGTTTTAGAATTTGAAGAAGACTTGAATAAGTAAAGTAATTATTATTTAAAAGCCTAAAATTAATGTAAATTCTCCCAACAAAACCCTCTTTTAACTCTTAAATTAAGCCAGCAACTCTAGTTAATTTTTTATAACTTAAATTTAAATAAATATCAGACCCAAGCTATGAAAACATTTATTCAAAGGACACACAAGTCTCTGGCAGGTGTTGATAAATAATAAACAGGATCAGGAACAGATCAAACACCTCTAAAACCGACTGGCAACGAAAGGGGCTTCGACTTCGGGTTAGACGAGTGCAATCAGTTAGACAGTGTTGCATATTAACGCGTAACCCTGCCCAAGGACCTCCTACAACACCAGCCACCCACTTGCCACTCGCCACCCACCACCCACCACTTGACTCTGGCTGGGCTCGGTCTGTGCATAAATAAAACATAAATTACCGACAGGCTTGGTCCTTGGGTGCCAGGGTCCTTCCTGCGGCCAGCAGCAGCAGTGGCAGAGGCAGCGGCAGCTCCCTCTTCAGCCTTGTCCCATGTCATCGTGCTCCTGGGCGGGCTAATTAAAACACTTGATGGTCGCCCTCCATCTCCATTTCAGACTCCATCTTCGTCTGCTTCTGGGTTGGCCGCCAAATCGACGACTAGGGTGGCGGCAAAGGCGACGGCAACGGCGACGGCGTCTGGTGTCGAAATTCCTAGCCGCCGGCCTTCTGTTGTTGGTGGCAAATTTCGAATGGCCCCCGGTTGAGGTTGTTATTATAATTGTTGCTCCTGCCCCCAGCTCATAGTCCTCCTTCTTCTCTCCCTGCCAGGAATAAGGCTTATCCTGGGGGCGTGTCTGCTTTATTGAGCGGCAGAAACAGCTGCCAGGTGAACTTTTCACAGAGAGAGAGAGGGGCGGGTCTGGCGGCAGTTCACCTGTCTGGCTGCCTGCCTTCCTGCCACGCATTGCAAATTATTTATTGATATTAAGTGCTGTTAATTATGATGCTATTTAAGTCCGCACTCATTGAGGGGGTTTCGCTGCCGGCTGCCGGCTGCTGGCTGCTGGGGTTTCATGCTTTCGGTTTGTAGTGGATTACCCCTGCTCCTGCCCCGATTGAGGGTTCGGAGCTTAATGAAGTGGTTGTCCTGGCCGCAGCCTACAAATGGATGTGGGATGGGGAGGCTCTTACACTGATTTTGATTTAATTGAAAGTGCGAATCCTACAAACAGCTCTATTTTCAGTCTTTCCCCCTTATCACTCATCTCTTTTATCGCTTTATTTATTTTCTTTGAACTACAATATCGATTATGTCACTTGTGCTATCAAGATTTCGATTTCTTCTTGGTTTTTTCTTGCTCCCCGAAAGCTGAGCAATATCTTCCGGATTCCACACAGGTCCTTGGCTCCCCTTCGCTCGCTGGTTGGGTTCCCGGGCATATTAGAGAGAGTCACGCGCGCTGGCTGCTTGGCTTAGTCCTGGGGACATCTTGCCAGTGACTCCGACACTTGTACTACTTTTAGGGTAAACTTTCAGCCAAAACAAAGAGTTCGCACAACAGGGAGAAGCCAGAAGAAAACTACTGCCACTACAAGGGCTGGGGCTGGGAGAGCGAGAGCATTCGCAGTAAATTTTATGGCAACTTTTGCCATTGGACGGCACGACGAGCATGACAAAAATTTAAAATAATAAAAATTTCGCCCATAAAATGTAACTGTTCGCCATATCCCTCAGTCTCTGACTTCAGACCCTGGCCTGGCTCTGTCTCCGGATCTGAGAGTCTGCCTCTGACACTGTCGCTGGCTGTTATTGCAATCGAGGCATTAAAAATCTAGCGATGCAGACTCCGGGTTCGGGCTCGGTCTCGGCTGACGGAAGTGTGATGGCGAGGTGTGAAGGTGAAGGAGAGGTGAGGGTTGTGGGAAGGAGAAGGAAGAAATTCCCAATAGCTTTTTTTATTTATCCCTTTTTATCCTTAAAGCAAACGACTTAAATGGTTAAATCCAAGGCATATCCTGCCTGAAAGCAAGGGATTCCAATTGGTTTAAGCCGAAGCAAAGTGATTTTGATAGTTTTGGAAGTTACAAAATTAAAACTTTATTATAATAAACTTTACTGCTATCGATATATATCGAACCAGAGATGTAAAACTATATATCGATAATGTTACTTAGATTCAAAGATAAATATGTATCGTACTTCTATTTAGAAGTTCGATAAATTGTCACTTTGCCACAATAACCATTACTAAAATCGATATATATCGATATCGATACAAAAATGTAGATCTAGAATTCTTGAATTAATTTTAAATATTTTTTGTATAAGTTTTATTTATAGTTTTACTTTTATTTAAATCATATTTTGCCATAGCTTCATAGAACAAGTATTTTTTATCAGCTAGAGGTGAGCGTAACAGAAAATGGCCTATCGATAGGTCAAAAGTGGCTAAAAATAACAACAATATGTCAAAATCAATTGGGTTTTCACTTAAATCCTTTATTTCAACACCACTAGGAGCCTTTGCTAAGCTTAAATTAGGTCAAAACCTAAATCTAAGCCCCTAAAAATAAAAATTAAATATAAAAATAAAAAATAAATATAAATTCTCTTTAAAAAATTCCCCATCAGTTTAAAATACTCAGAAAATCGATAAATTCATCAAATTTAAAGTCAATTTCGTGTTGGCCTCAGTGTTTTTGTTTTCTTATTATTTTTCACATGCCGAAACACCACCTTTCAGCGGCTAGAATTCCTGCTAAATGGTTATTACACTAGAACCGCCTGTGGTTGTTGCCGTTTTGTGGCGTTCTGGCGTTCTGCTGTTATTTATAAATAGATTTCGAGGTGAAAACCAAACGACTTTCAGCGCCGCAAAGGGTTTTTTTGTGGTGCGGTGGTCCGTCGTCCTGCGGCCCTCCTGTGAGGTCCTTACAAAGCGCCACAAAATATTATACGCAGTGCCATGCCCAGACGCGCCTCGCCCCCAACTCACACTCACACACACAGGAGCGGAGCTGAGCGGAGCGGCCTGTTCCAATTTCCAGTTGCGCAAAAAACTTTCGGAAAGTTTGCGCGGACTTAAATCTGCAAACAAGGAAATTAATTCTTTCGGAGCACTTAGCAACAACATAAATGTTCTGATTTCCTAAGCGAACGGGGGGGAAGAGAGCGGAATGGGGTTTAAGTATGTTCTCAACTAGAGATATTTCTTATGTTCGTATCGCGATAAACAGGAAAACGAACTTACAATTAGTTATTTAACAAGACAGCAGGCGAAACTAGGAATACCCTTTTGGCAGTGTAACTACACTTGGGGGACCAATTATATTATTTATATACAGTTGGGTAAAATGAAGAAGAAGTGTTAATTAAGGGGAAATATCAAGGGTTTTCATTGTTTGCTTACGAATAAAAAATAATAGAATTATATTACAAGTGTTATTATAGAATTATATTAAGTATTAACGTATTTTGTATTATTTGCCACATGGTTGGGCACTGAACTTCAAGCCAGGAGCCTGAGAACAAGAACTGGCAACGAAAATCAGACTGAAAGTCATAAGAAAAACAGAGTATGTGTCAGTTTTGTGTATGTTTGGTTCCTGTAATCCTTGGTAGTTTAAAAATATATCAAATACAAGAATTTAAACATTTAGGATCATTATATAATAATATAATCGATAGGAGTCCCAAAAAACGGAAAAGACGCTTGACCCGAATGCGAACTAAACTTTATCTTTGTGGGATTTATAAAAGTGTAAGAATTTCCCTACCTCCAAGTTCTAATATCACCTTCACAACAACCCAAATTCCTTCCTATTATTATTTATAACAACTTAAATTTGATCCCTCTAGGCTTTACCTAGATATATAACTAAAGCCACGTGTTTAGCTAATCTCTTTTCGGTGCTAATACTGTGTTTGATTCGCCAAGACTTTGACTTCGAGTTGGTAAGTCCCGTGTGGGCTTGGAAAAGTTCCCCCTGTAGTTCCTTCCGAGGTTCGAAACTAAAACGAGTTCTTTTAACTTCCTCACTCGGGGGGAGTGTGTGTGGTGTGTGTGTGTGGTGTGCTGTGTGTGTGGGGTGTACATACTGGCTAGATTACAATCTCTGACTTGGGCTTAATGAAGCTTCGCCGTGCTTTATGTAACGTTTTGTGGCGCCCGTCGTCGGCAAAGGCCAGCTATGGATTTTTTCTCGCCAGATTTTAGTTGCGCGATTTAATCAAGTGAGTGGGAGGAGCAGAAGGAGTCAGAGTGGGAGTCAGAGTAGGAGTCAGAGTAAAAGTCGGAGTAGGAGCAACCCATTTGCATTGCGTGCGAGGCTCCCGAGTAAGCTTGGCGTCCCTGGGCGCTTGAAAAGGCAACCGAGGAGATGGAGAAATCGACCTGGGGGGGTAGCCACATAACGTTCCAATTAATAAACGAAAGTAAATTAGTGTAAATCGCATCGTACCCACACTTCTGGCCCCCCGCTCACGTCTACGGCAGTATAATTTTTATAGTTGCTGCGTTTTTGTGGGCAATTAAACTTCTCGTCTTGGCAGGAATGCCCAAGGTGTGGTTGTGCTTGCGGTTTGCCCCCCGAAGGGGTTGCAAATCCATCCATCCTCCCACATCCCACATCCCACATCGTAAAGGATAACAATGTTTGATGGGCAGCAATAATAACTCAAAAGGGTTTGTGACTTTCTTAGACCCCCCTTCAAGCCTTGCTAAATTCGGTTTTATGTCTGGCATTATGTGGGCTGTGTTAATTTCATAAAATCAGGAATGATAAGTGCCAGACAGGTACAAGTACAAGGCTCTCCGCTTTAGGCCAAAATTATCACCAAAATATAATTCAATTTGGAAGGAAGCTAACTACAAGTACAGGAAGTGCCAGTGTCAGTGCCAAAGTCAGACTTGTTGCTCATATTTCCCCCACTCGGCAGAGGAGCTCCTCCAAATTAGCATAAATATAGGACATGGAAATTGTTGATGGCGTATGCAAGCAGTTTGTGTGGCAATAAAGCGATACTTATCCCATGATTATCTCAAACGTAGTCCCCTGAGGAGGAACTTCGAACTTTTCGTACACGATAGCATCGAGACGGTTTGTGACTAACGAAATGTGTGAAACAATAATCAAATAATCAGCGTTTTTGGGGAGATAATAAGGCAGGGAAATATTTTTCCTCTATTCATCACAAATTCCTACTATTTCCATCATAATTAAGCCATTGGCTTATTTTAATTTAATTATTTTCAAGGGTTTTCATTGGTTTTAAATTAAATTCAATCAAAATTGACTCTCAGTTTCCTCCCTAGTAAATAACTTGTCTCTTTCAGACACTTTCTTCTCCCTTATCACGTTTCCGCTTCCTGTTCCGGTTCCCATATATATGTTGTCCTTGATCCCTGTATCATTCCTGCTGTTACACTTCCATTGTGGGAATCCCGTATTCATATTCACGCCGAGGCTGCCCAAAGGAATGCGGCCAAGGAATGCCTTCGAAGGAAGGACAGGAAGCAGCACATCTCCCACAGTCCGAATCCTGGGACAAGCACTTGCCACTTGTCACTGCAGTTGGAAAGGGAAGTGGGTGTAGCTGTGCATGAGGGATGTGGATGTGGGATGTGGATGTGGAACTGGAAGTAGAGGCGTCTCGCATGGCTGATGCCTAAACTGCATGGCAGATGCCGCAGAAGCGGCCGCCCCGAGGGAATAGGTCATTAACTTCGAATAAAAGCCCGGGCCAGCAGCACTAAGGGACGAAGAGTGTGCTCAAAATGTTCCAATTTCGAATCACGGCTGCCAACAACTAGTTTCCCCAAAAACAGGAGACACAAACAAAGGACCAGGGGGGACAAAAAGGACCAGAATGCAATGCCAAAATGGGGTTGGAAATACTAAGGGTAACTTTGTTAGTTCGTGGGTTAAGGAAATTATAAAAATATGTACACAAACTTTGGAAACCTAGTTCGTTTTGGTAATAATATTCCATAAAATATTAAACAAAAGGCTCTAAACTTTTGACATCAACAAAGTTTGTGGCTTTTCACGTTTCTAAATAATTCAAATCTTATTTTTACAAAAACGTGACGTGATGGAATATTTTTAAAACGGATTCGTGTTCAGCATATAAGATAAAATGCAACTTTACGTTTTTTTTTAAATCAAATTTCAACAATATTTGAGGTTTTCTACGTTTCAGCTTATTGAAAACACATCTTTTACAAAAACCTGTTGTGATGGAACGCCTCAAAACACCGATTCGTGTTCAGCAAACATGCTTGCCCGCATTGACTTAGTCCAGAGTAAATATACTTTGTAATATGAAGCTCCCTTTAACTTTTTATGTAATATATATTAAATTTAATTATTTTCTCTTGAAATTACAACATTCTAGAAGCTTAAATTCCGCTCTTTCGTTACTAATTTTGATTGTTGTCCTCGCAGTTTTGTGTTACAAACGGTAGGAGGGCTTGAAGCTCATCTAGTGGACACTCTGGCAGTGATTTTTGATTGCTGCAAGTTGTTACCGGCGGAAAATTCGGGTGGGAAAAAGAGGAAAACGGGACAAGAGGATTAGGGAAAAGGGGAAAATGGGGGGTAAAACGTTTTCGCTTCGTTCAGTTTTCGTTTGGCTTTATCCCGTTTTGCCATTCCATTTAAAAAGCAATTTGATTTATTTGCCTTGCCATGCAAACGCTAAGCAGCAACAAGAACAATGTGCCGGCAAGCTATTGTTGTTCCTGTGTTTGTTTGATGTTCGTGTTGTTAATGTTGTTGTTTCGCTATTTGTTGCTGTTGCTGTTGCTGTGGTTGTGGCTGACTCTCTGCTGTTGTCAGGCGGCAGCGGCAGGCGGCAGGCGGCACTTGTAACATGGAACACACAGCCAGACAGACGCAGAGCCAGACTCCCATATATAGCCCAATATATAATTATAGTGGCATTTTGCCAAAATGTTTCATAAACAAGCAAACACACAAACGAACACACAGCCAACACACGTTTCTATGTCAATGGTTATGGAGGGATATGAAGGATACACAGATATATATTTTTAACCCAGGGACTGCTGTGCAAACTGCAAGCTGGGGACTGAAACTGAAACCGAAACTGAAACTGGGACTGGCACTGGCACTGATAGTGGGTGCAGTTGTTCTGTAGCTACGCGTGTGCCAAACTTCAGCCAGGATGCTGATATAACTCCGGTAGCTCGGCAGCGGCCTCATTATCCATATTTTTTTTTTTTTTCTGGAAATTATCCATTTTGGAAGGGAAAATGCATCACATTTCCGCATTTAGGGTGCAGGTACAGGGGACACAACACAATTACACCTTAATCCCAGAGCTGCCAGGCAGCAGCGGGTTTTTAGTTTCATTTAAGACGGCTTTTGGGGAAATCTGAGGCAATGACACTTGAACTTTTTCCTTTTGGGAAGGGGAAAAGCAGGGAATTTTCTTGAAAAGAAGCAGAGCTTTGAGGAATTATAAAGAAAGTTTTTATTTATAATATATGTTTCCTATTACAGGACTGAAAAATACAGTTTCCTTAATTATCTTGGAGAAAGTACCATCATTGGATGACTTGCTCTGAAATAAGCAGAAATTTAAGAAATTTTATTTTTTTGTAAATTGTTTCTTCTTATTCCGCTGAGAAATGAAACTTTCACCTTGAACCCTTGATTACCTAAGGGGGTGTTCCTTGAAAATATAACATAATTGTATTACTTTCTTTAAAAGAAGCACAGCATTAAGGAATTTTATTAATTTATATTCTTTCTTTTCTTAATTTCCCATTAAAAAAATGCAACTTCTAGCTTTTAATATTAATTCTTTGAGAAAATATCCTAATTGAATTACTTGCTTTAAAAAAAACATATATTTAAGCTTTTCTATTTATATTTGCACTATTTTTCTTACTCTTCCATTAACGAATTAATTATCAAGCTTGAACCCCTGATTACCTAGGGGGTTCTACTCGGAACATATACCATAATTGGCTTACTTCATACACAAACTCCTTTCCTTTCTTAGCGAGCATGCTTTCATTGGCCACTTACGTTTAATATTTTTATTATTTGCTCGATTAAGTCCGTTTTGCTGGCCTTTCTGACTTGCTCTCCTGTCCAAATTATTTTGCACAGCCACCAGATAGTGCTTAATGGAGCAGCTGCTCGGGGTATTCTCTATTCCCGGGCTGCGGGTACGGGCACGGGTCCCCAGTGTGGACTCAGGGCTGGACTGCTTTAAATTTTAACGAAAAACGTGGCTGGCTCACATGGCTTCACTCAGAGCAAGCTGTTTTGTTTTCGTGATGGGATGCTTGGATGCCGGGATGCCGGGATGCCTGGGTGCCTGCCTGGTGCTGGGATGCTGGGTTGCCTGGGTTGCCTGGCTGCCTGGGCGCTCTCCTCGTACTTTGGTGCTTGTCTGCTAATGTTCTTGGATGTTATATGTTACGACGTGGATGTGGGACTCGGGTCAAGGAGCGACGAGAAATGCCAGGGAAAGAGTTGTACCAACACTTGGCACGGCAGACAAGTGGATGGGAGGCGAGATGGGGATGAGTGTGGGATGATGGGCGGAGGACACCTACTCATCCTCAGACGCTGCCGCTGCTGCTGCTGTTGTCGTGGGCAACACAGAAATTGCATTTTGAAAAATGTTGCATATCATAAATAAATGTAAACGCAAATAAATCAACTTTGTTGACATTTGTCAGTTCTTTCCTTTTTTTGTTTTCTTCAACCATTTTCCACATTGTCCTGATGCTGTTGTTGCTTTTGCCTTTGCCTGCTGTTTATGTTTATGTTCCGTTGCTGTTTCAGTTTCAGTTTCAGTTTCTGTTTCTGCCTCCATTCCCATATAGCCATTTTTGTGCTGATGTCTTGGATCCCTCAGCACTATGATGTGTGCAGTTTTTGTGCGCTCGTTTCGTTGTTTTGCTTTCATCTTTTGGCCCTCTCCGCTGGAGATGTCAAGCGCACTTGCCCGACCCCGGCCTCCTGCTCCTGCTCCCTGGCCAGCCTCCTCCAGTTAAAGGTCCAAAAACCGCCCATTCATCCCTACAAAGTGTTCCTTATGCTGCTGATGCTCTGGCTGATGCTGCTGCTGCTGCTGCTGCTGCTGCTGCTGCTGCTTCAGTGCTGTGCTTCTGCGTTGACTGACAAAACGCTCCTAACTGTACATTATTGCTCGCATGGCCAAGTGGGTAACGCGGGGACATCCCCGCTGTCAGGGGACCTGACTGACAATAAGCAAATGACAAGAGCAACAAGATGAACACGCAGCAAACACACACAGTACACAGTACACAGCACACAGCACACACACAGCATACACACACAACACACTGCAGGTCTTCTTGCAAAAGTTTTTAAAAGCATCGTGTACATGCGCTGCTTTCTGGGCTAAAAGGGGTGCCCAAGTTTGCAACACTCGCAAAAAAAAAAGGAGACAGGGAGTAGCCTCTGTGTACACCAAATAGGATTGGACTTAACAAGTTAAACTGTGTAAAAAAGTCTGTACGTTCCAAATATGATTCGATTTAACAAGTTAGGCTGTGTGGAAAACTAAAAACCATAACGAAATAGAGGCTAAAGCTCTAAGTATGATTTATTTCGATTTAAATGCCAAATAAAACAATAATCAAAAGCCGGTTCAATGCCGCGAATTAACTCAAACCGCATTGTGAATCGAACTAACTAGGATCATGATTGGTTTTAGTTAGAACTAATCATGTCAACTAATTTATTGACCACTTTGCGACCAACATGATGTTTGATTATATTTGGAGAGTATTTAAAAATAAATACAAAATATTTCACTAATCTTTAAATATTTGGAATAATTTTCTCATTTTTTGGTGATGTATTTTTGGCAAATATTTTAACAATATAATTACATAAAATATGAGATAACCCGCCTAATATATTTAATGCCAAACTCTATGGCTTTCCCTAGCCACATTTCTGATATCTGATAAATTGGAACTGTAGTGTTGCTGTGGTCGCCGATCTGCATGTCATCGGCCAAAGTGGCTGCGGGGAAAATAAAGCCATTTTAAGCGTCAGTGCAATGCCATAATAAATCAGGGTCCATAAAATGCCCCCGAAATGTGTGTGCGTTCCCCCAGGCCTGCCTGGCCGGGGGCCTGCCTTATCTAAGTACCACAAAGTCTAAAAATAAAATCGGTGGTGCGTGGGCTGTGTGCCATTTCCTCCTCCAACCAGCTCCAGCTCCGGCTCCGGCTCCGGCTCTCCAACTCCCTCTCTGCCTTCACGCCCGCACTGATAATATTGAAATCGGCCGATAAAAGACAAAGCCGCTTATCACGCATGCATTTTCGATAAGTAGGAAGCCAGTGACGGTTGAAATCGACGGCATAAATCACAAGGTAATGTTCGGGCGAAAGCGAAAAGTGTACGACACTCGAAATGTGTAACGTGATGCAACCCAATTTTTAAATTTACTGCCTTTGCTTGTAAAAAAAAAAGAAACCGATTATTTTTTGGCTTTTTCTCTGTACAAAGAGCGATTGCTTAAAAGCGGATTATTTTTTTTTCACTTGACGCAAATATATCATGGTCTTAAGCTCAGTGAAAGCTGATAGTGGAACCGAAATTAAAAATATATATATTATTATTGTGGCTTTAGAGATGGGAGAGATATTTCTAGTATATCGATAGATCACGATATTTATATGCGTATCGATATTAATATCGTGGCTCTAAAGATAGTACGTTATTCTTATAAATTAAATAGAAATAAAAATAAATATATATTATTCTTACAACTAACATTTTTATAGTAGTGGAATTAAAATTAAAGAAAAAAGTAAAGCAAAAAAAAATTCGATGAAATCGACTACTTTTTTGAGGCACGCCTAATTAGAACCAGAGCTGGGTTGCGGGTGCTGCTACAATACGTAGCTACATGACTGAGCTGCCTCGAACATGGAGCGAGTTGCGTGGCCATCGAAGAGGGTTACTACACAGAAAGAAATATGGCCTAAAATCAATTCTAAAAGTAGGGAAGAGAAGGAAGCTGAATATACTAGATGTAAACTACTCTAAAACCAAATTACAGCTCGATCTGTTTACTGTAAGGTTCAGAAAATGCAATTTTGGCAACTCCCCTAAAAATTCCTGTTGGGCAGCCCGTGAAAGCAGGCTATGATTGTGCTGGGAAAAAGCATTGCCTACATTTCAGCGCTGCGTGGGGATCTCTTGATGGTTTATGGTGGTGGTGGGAGGACGGGGTGGACCCGACTAATGTTTATTTTTTTTTCCCCGTGTAAGCGACCGTCCGTGGCGTTGATTAGAGGCGGACCAGGCTGGTGTTGCCACTGCTGCTGCTGTTACCTAATGAGCGTCAATTAAAGTGGCATTAACGCAACTCGGCGGCCAAGTGGGACCCAAAGCGATCCGATCAATCAGAGCGCACAATGGGAAGGTGATTGTTGCCAAAGGCTTCCTCCCCGGGCAGCACCTCCTGGCAGCATATTTATGTCGCCGCCGTCGTCGTCGTCGTCGTCGTCTCTTGGTCCGTGCGAATAAATTGAGTGGAAATAATATATTTATGTTCTCTCTCTCTCTCGGTCCGCACACACAGTGCTGACTTTTTATGAATTTGTCGTTCGTTCCGTTTGCTTTCTCCTCTTATTATTGGACTTAAGTAGATTATTTGTTTATTAACACAAAAGGCAGTCCGTCGGTCGTGGGTAGGAGAATAGGGAATGAATAGAGCGGACCCGGACCCGGACCCAGACCCATTGTTGCTTGTTTGCCAGTCACACTGGCTCCGGGAAAAATAGGTAGATTTTTCATATTTAGTCTGAGGCCCCAGTCAAGCGTATTTATTGTTTGCTGACTTGCTGACATTTTCGCCAACTGCCGGGGAGCACACACAAAGCAGCCCCATAATAAGTTGAATCGTGAGAGAGATATTGTTGATGGCTGTTGTAGTTGTATCGGCTTTCGATGGGTTAACCCTTAAATGTGTCAAACGAATGCTTGAACTATGGCTTTATGGGGTTTACAGGGAGTAACATAATTAATTACTGAACTTTCTCTATATGTTATAGTAGTTTTTGTCATATTTATAGAGCCTTCAGCAATTACATCATAATTAGTTGTAATAAATTAACTAAACCAGCACGTGCTTACCAGCATAATCTTCAAATTAATGGCCAAGCGCCATTATTTATGTTTATTAACTTTTCTGCTAAATAAATTCTAAGAACTTGTTTTTCTCCCAGATAACTGATGATTACTAAATAAGGAGAGCTTCCTGGCATGGGAACTTCCAAGCGGTGGCATGGGTAATGCAATTTCAATGTATACACATAAAAAAAACATGGAGGACCCTCGGGGAAATGCAGGTTCCAAGTTTTCTCCTCCTGATGGAGTTTGACAATTGCAACGATTTCATTTCTTTTGTAATTTCATCGATTTTCGGCAAGGACTTCTCTCACTCCTCCTCCTCCCCCGATGTCCCGATAAAATTAATGAACATTCAGAGCTGTGACCTGAAAAATGAAATGCAGGCAAAGGCAAAGGCAATGGCAACGACAGCTCTTTTCTGCTGCAAATGCAATTGCAGTTGCTGATTTCCCAAAAAGGTTAGAAGAGGCAACACATCAATATCAGAGAATCCAGAATATCAGAATCCGGAATCGAAAATCAAAATCAATTTCCTTACGACTAAGCACCGGCTGTAGCAATAACACTTGAATGCGTAAACAAGACAAAGTCGTTAATAAATAATTCAAAGAATAAAGAGAGGCAGAGAAATCCGTTTATTGCAACTAATTGCATTCAATTGAACTCTATAAGGGCTTGACCAGGACGGACCATCAACTCGTTGCTAATAATTTATCGCTCAATTTATTTGATGTTGCTGCTGCGGCTGGTGCTGTTGCTGTTGCTGATGCTGTTGCTGTTGCTGTTGCTGCATAAAGTAAACACTGCCGCGAGCTAAATCAACAATCGACAGCGTTTCCCTTGGCATTCCACAATGGATGATGATGCTGATGCAGAGGCAGTTGCAGCTGAATATTAAATGCTTTCAGGGAAGAGGTCAAGTGGATGGTCAGAGTAGCGACCGGCAAGTGACCGGCGGCAACGACCGCAGTAATAACAACAGCAGCCACAGCAGCCGCAGCAGCAACAGCAGCAGCTCCAGGACATTTGTCTCCCCGAAAACTCCGAACTCAGTACTCACTGCTCTGATCATCCTTTCATCAGGGCTCTGTGACAATGGCCAGCGGCTAGAGCCTTGCAGATTAAATACAGGCAGCAGCAGCAGCATCTTTAACGCCTTTGGGGCCCTCCACTTGGGTGACGAAGCGCACTGCGAGCGTGTTAATCTGATGTGAGCCCAGGGAGAGGTAACGAATAACATTAAACTTGATTTATTCCAGAAGAAATAACCTCTTTAAACTTGATTTCAGAAGTTTTTGACTTATTTGTGCGAAACTTCTATCTCGCTTGCAGTTGATTTAATTAAAATAATGGGAAATAATCGTTCTTTTGAATTTTTCTGATCTCAATCTGAGAAAAAAAAAGCTTAATCTAAGATTTTCAAGCAAATTCGTACTCAAACTGAGCAAAAAAATTCATAATTTAAGATTTTCAAGCAAATTCGTACTCAAAATGGGGAAAAAAATTCTTTAACCTCGCGTTCATAGCAAAATTCTTCTCAAAACTATAATATTTTGTTTCTAAAAACCCAAAATCCTCTCTGTGTAGCATTTCCTAATATTTAATCGTGTTTTTCCCAGCTTTTTTTGCCTTCTGCAACGAACATTGCAACATAACATGACACATTCTAATTAAACAATGTCTTGCATCTTCGAAAACAGGCTTACATAGCACTTGGACATGTTGAAGTGAAGCTGTCGATTGGCAAAAACAGCAACAGCAACAGCAAATGCCAACAGCCTCATCCTCATCAACGCCTGGAGCCACTCTGGTATTTTGCTCAACTGTCACCGGCTGATGGAGGACGGAGGACGAAGAGGAGCTTGTGCCAAGATTCAACTAACAGTTGTCAGTCTTTGGAATCGAGGGCACCCCACAATATAGAGACATTGAGACTGCCTCGAACCGTATCTGTATCTGCTAGCTGTTAATGTATCTGTTGCTGCCGCTGCTGCTCCTGCCCCAATTGCCCATAGTCGGTGATGAACAGATAATGCAGGTCATATGCTCAGTGGGCTGCCTCACCGAGTTCCCATTCATCCTGCCACTTCAAATTAAATGCGCATAATGTCTTTTTGTGTCGTAGTCGCTGCCGCTGCCGCTGCCGCTGCCTCTCTTCCTGTGTTGTTGCCACTGCAATATGTTGCCGCCGTGCTGATTGCGTCGAAATTAAATCAAGACACCACATCCTTTGCCAAATACCTTCCCTCGTCCCTGTCCCTATACCTATACACAGATAGTTGCGATCGCAACCGAAATTAAAGTGGAAATGAAAATCATCCTCTTTGCGACCACCATCAGGCTCGCATAATTTCTATGAATTTTGCCTGCCTCAGCGAAACTCGGGGCGTAAATTATTCATTTTGGGCTCAGAGAACGAGAACGAGAACGAGAACGACGACTACGACGACGACGACGACGACAACATGAAAATGCAAAATGAAATGAAAATCGTTTCATTCTAATTAGAGCAGCAACATTTTGCGCTGAGACAGCAAACAGCAAGGCAGAAGGGGGCCTGGGCCTGTGAGGAAGTTGGGTGGCTGGCAAGTGGGCCTTGGGTTTTGTACTTTGCTTTATGCCCTAGGTTTATACGCTGAACTTTATGAGTTATTACTTGATTTTGGAGGAAATAATCGTAGAGAGAATTGGTAAAAATGCTGATGAGTCACTGTACTTTTTTGTGAGTTTAATTTATATTTTTTTCTATGCCAAACAAGGCAAGGAAAAGTTTAGGGAACAATTGGGATTATTAATTAATTTGAAGCAAGTTCTTTGGGGAAAAGAATGAATGCTCCTTGGCTATGAGCTGAAACAAGGCTCATATAGCCAATAGAGGTCGATACAAAATTAACAAAAATATATACAACAATCACTGAACTTGAGTCTATCCAGCTAGATACTATGTTAATAAATATATATCATTACTTATTTAGTTATTTACTACTTTTAGGTTTTTCATTATATAGTTATTTCATTATTTATGGTGTTAAATATTTAGGTATTTTAGTATCTTCGTATTTCGGTATTTAGGTCTTGAAGTATTCAGATATTTAGGTATTTTAGTATCCTGATATTTTGGCATTTAGATATTTAGGTATTTACATATTTAGTTATTTACATAGTTAGTTATTTACATATTTAGTTATTTCATTATTTAGGTATATATTTAATTAGGTATTCTGGTATCTTGGTATTATGATATTTAGTTATTTCAGTATTTAGTTTCTTTAGTAATTTGGTATTATGGTATTTAGGTATTTTATAATTTCGCTCTTTAGGTATTTAGGTATTTTGATCCTAAGTAATTTATTTGTTTAATTATGTAGTTATTTAAATATGAAGTTATTTATTTATTAAGTAATTTATTTATTTACTTTCCAAAGTTTCTTAAAATGAACCCCTGTTCTTAGAGATTTTCATAAACTCTGTACCCCATAAACCCGGTATTAGTCGCCTTGAGATAGACGACAATTAGGCTAGTGGGTGGCTTTAGGGCGGAGGTGGCATAGTGCGGGGCGGCTTAATGGGGCATGGGGAGGTGAGGACGTCAAATTAAATGAGTTGCCGTTGCCGTCACCGTCGCTCCTGCTGCCGCTGCTGCTTTCTGCTGCTGCTTACAGCTTGCTGCTAAAAGTAAAAGTGTTAAAAGCTGCTCACTTAAAGGTAAATCTCAAGCTCAAGTATGCATATGCATATGTGTGTATATCCGTCTATATGATGACACTTGTGCGCTCATTCTCAAACGCCCCATTTTTGAGCCGGAGGGGGGCTCAGGCTCAGGCTCAGGCCGAGGCTCAGTGCTTTCAGTGATTTCGCCGGCAGTTGAAGTTGTGCTCGTTGGCATTCCAAGTTCCTTGTTTGATAGCAAAGCCGCCGTGCCGCCTCTGAGCTCTGTTTATTGCTCGCTCGGAATAGAGGGGAGAGAGACAGAGGGCAGGAGCAGGAGATGTGTTTAAAAAACAATTAGAGACGAGGGGCCTTGTCGCTGGCTGGCTTAATTTCAAAAATTCCCCAGTCGCCATCAGCAGCAGCAGCAACAGCAAGCGTGGCAAATGAAATGTTCCGCTCGTTTTTGTAATTTTTTGTAAACAAAACAAGAGCCTTGTTTGACTTTCCCTCCCCCCCCCTTTGTAAAGTATGCCTTAATCCGAGAATAATGCCTACACTGTCAAGGAATTTAATTCCTCTTCCCTAACAAGTTAAATGTAACATCACAGGGAAATAATAAATAAAATAACGGACATGTGTGTCACAAAATAGTAAAAGCAGAAAGCAAATAAATTGCAACGGCAACGAAAAAGGTGTCACGAGAGCCCTGTTCCGAGAGAATTGAGCACACAAAATTGTTAATACTCGAGTGTCACAAATAATTGAGCACCTGTTTACATTTCAATGCACTTTTTGTGTAACATATGTTTCTGCCTACACACACACAGCATATTTAGGGCAACATCGTAAATACATATTTTTTTTGGGGCTAATTTTTAAGTTGTTTCTTGATTGACAAAAGGGCTGGCCAGGCCCAGGTAAACTATAAGCCAACCTAAGCCGGCTTAAGCTCATAATTTCATTTATTTTAGGAGCCCCTTTAACTCATATATTTGATAGTTAAGCCCTTGGTCTATATATGTGGCATCTATTCTCTGGCAACACACATCCATTTTACATAGAAATAACCGATTTAATCCTTTGTTTTGTCTACGCTCTGATGATATGCGACTAAATTATTCTATATATGTATATGGAATCGAAATCAGCATCGTTGACAATGCGCCTGTCGACGCTGACTGTGTGCAAATAATAAATAAATCACTGCCGATGCAGCAGGATTCGTGGCATAATGAGTAGAATAATTGATTAACATTAATCGCTGGCATAAAAACGCAATAGGTCATTGGCACAGGTATTAAATAGTAGCAGGGGAACTGAGTAGAGTAAAAATAACTACTTGAGCAATTTTATTATATTATCCAAGGGTTCTTTTCATAATAAATAGCTAAAAAGTTACCTAAAAACCTAAATAGGTCATATTTCAGGGTATGTTACATAATAAATAGCTCTACAAATTATTTAAAAACTTGAATAATAAAAGCTAGATGGAAAATGTACTTGGGAAAATACTTTATATTATTTTTTAAGGGTTTCCTATGGCTAAAAAAATTGATGAAAAATTTTAAATTATAGCAAAAGTACTTCACTAGCAATTTCTATAATTACAGGGATTCCCCATATAATAAATAGCTACAAAAAATAACGAAAAACCTAAATACATAGTCGACACCTATTTAAGCAATTTTATATTATTATTTAAAGGTTCCTTATACAAAAAAATTTATAAAAACTTCATTTGATACTTCTTTTCCCCAAGCCTTAAAATCTCTGTCCCTTCAGGGCATAAATAATAAACCTTCCTTGATTTTCCCCTCTTTTCTTAACTCAATTCTGTTAAATCGATTCGATGGAATATTTAAAAATCACTGAAACTCCTAATTGCACTTGGAAATTCGCTTCGAGGAATATTGTGACAAATTCCACTCCCTCTCTTTTTCTCAACCCGCCATCAACTGTGGGCTTATCTATTCGATGATCCGTCAAGGCTGTCGAAAATTGTTTCGAAACTTAAATGCAGGAGGAGGAGAAAATACTGGGAGTGAGAAGAAGCATTCTTCGTTGCGCATATAAAATTGCAATTTTGAATGCAACTTTTCTTGGCGACGACAGAGAGAAAGGGGGAAGGAAGATGGAGAGGCAACAAAGGATGGCCAGAGCTGGAGCCAGCCAGCCAGCCACAAAAAGTGAGCTAAGTAAAATTATAAAAGTTTCGTCGCCCCCAACAACGGCGGCGGTGGCGGCACACTCACTCACTACTCCCCGAGCTTAATCCCAGCAGCAATCGCAAAAAAACAAAAAAAAAAAAATAAAGTAACTCACCTCTCTATTCTCAAGCTTAATTAAAACTCTCGCCTTGCAGCGAAACTCGAAAAATTGTCAAATAAATTTTGATGTCATATAAAAATGCTAATAAATGCGTTTTGCCACCGAATGGTGGAGAGGTGCCGCCAACGAATGCCAGGTTGCCAATTGCCAGGCTGCCAGCTTGGCATTTTCCTGGTGGCACTTTCCAATTGCAATCCTTGGCCCTGACAGTGTCAAAACCGAAAAGAGCTGCCACGGGAATTGCAACTGGAGTTCAAGAGCTGAAAGAGCCAGCAGGCTTTTGCTTTTGCTTCGTCTTGTGTGCTTTTGCTTTTTGCGATTTGGACGATTGTGCACGTAACATGAAATTAAGTAAAATACTCGAATTACATTTGCACTTTGCGTTCCATGCGCCATTTGTTGCAAACGTGACAATCGATGCCGCAGGCGCAGTTCAACTCCAAGGCGAAGGCGAAGTCGAAGTTGAAGTCGGAGCCTCTCTCCACTTGGTTGAACCCGCCTCAGATTCTGGCGACGACCATTACCCATTACCCATTTCATATTTCATGCTTCCCACAGGCTCCACTCTCTAACCAGGCAGAGGACCGGGCTGCTGTCCATTGTTTTTCTCTTGAAATGGCCAACTCCGAGTACGGGTCGTGTTCGGGTCTCCGTGTCAAAGATCTCGTTCGACATCTACAGCTGTCTCTCTTGGCAGCGATGAGACCCTTGCACACACGTTCGCACCAAATAAATCAGCATTTTTAGGTTTCCAAACTCAAATTCGATTCGAACTATATTTCAGGATCTTGGCAGAGAGAGGAGGCAAGGTCCTGTCCTGTCCTTTCCCAGGGGAGGCGGAGAAGCTGACGGGCAACATGCTCTTAAAACATAAAACGGATAAATGGTTGTATTTTCCAACGGAAGTTGGAAACTAGGAAGCTTGGGAAAATTTAAAAGCATTTGGCTATTTACTTATTTACAAAATAATATAAGGACATTTTCCATACATTTTTGTTTATCTATGAAAATATTAAGAAATCCCTATGGTTTTTATATAATAACAAACTCAACAGACTATTAAGAAAACCCTATCGTTTTTATATAATAACAAACTCAACAGACTATGCTATTTACTAAAAAAATATGTGTTGTGATGGAAAATTTCTCTGACAATTCGTGTCCATTATTTACATTGACCTAATTCCAAGAAAATCCCATGCAGCTCAGTGTAACTATAATCCCTTTGCTAGTTACCAATAAACACTTTTAAAATCATTGCTACGCACAAAATATTTGATGAGAAATTCACTTGAAACCGGAATAAAAAGTCATGAAGAAAAAAGAGAACAAAATGCTTTTGAAATGGTTTTACACTCAAAACCCAAGTAGTTGGAAGCGAGAACAAAGCCGTATAATTCATTTGTAAGAGCTCTTGCCAAGTTCTGCGAACTAATCAAATGCCCTGCCCGGCCGAGGTCTCTATAAAATTCAGTTTTATTGCTGAAACCATAAAACATGAAAATGCATAATTGAGAGATCTTTTCTGCTTTTTTTTTTTTTTTTGTGGCACATCGACCTGATGATGATGATGTAAGCCCCCTGAAATGCTCACTTCTCGAATGAACAATTGCAATTAAGGAACGCGTGCATTGTTGTACAAAATTTAACTTCAACAGCAGCAGCAGCTCTTTTTTTTTTTTGTATTTTTTGTATTTTTTGTTTCCGCCCCACTGTCTAGGTCCGCCTCAAATTGTTTTCCTGCAACGCAACGGAACGGATAATGCAACGCAGAAAATATTAATTAAAATACAAGGCACGCAGCGAGGACGGATATGGATGCTGGGTGGGATTAGTGCCAGGGAGCCGGAGAGAGATACTCCCGTTCGTATGTGGAGCGGCTAAGTACATGACGATGTGTGCGCAGTAATGCAAGGTAATGTTCACCGTAATGGAGATGGGACGAAACGGAACGGGTGGGCTCGGGTTGGGTCGTGTCGGTGCTCTAAGTAACCAAGAAACCAAACAGCAGCAGAAACTCAAACTCTTAAATTGAATGAAAGTGCACTATGTGCGGAGAGGCATCCAAAAATAAGAGTAGAGCGTATAGTTCCGGCACAAAACCCACTTCAAGGCTCAAAATTTAAGAGTCGAGAGCGTTTTGTACTTCAAATGAAATATTTTCGGGGAGGAAATGTGGTTTCAACTTGACTGGGATATTAGTCACATTCCTTATTTCCATGCAAACAGTAACTAGAGCTATTTTAGTTACTCTCTAAAGTGCTACCTAATTGCAGGCGCTGAAAAGTAGGCAAGGCTTTGGGTATTGCCATCATTAGGAACTAAGTAGGGAATTTATAATGAATTTTCATAAATATTTGTATTATTATTTTAATATTTATAGCCCCAGTATATTTCAGGTATTGGTTTCTGCCTTTTATATACTTTTATTATTTTCCCAAACATGATATGTTATTTCCCTTGAAGCATTTTGGCACAAGACCCATTAATTATCAGTTCAATGCTGCTGATGCTCTTACAAATACGTTTTGTTAATCTTTCATGGAGGAGCAGCACTTGCCGCAAATAAATCAATGTAATTAAATGCTATTAACCTCTCTGGTTTTTATATGTTTTTCGAGTTTTTGTTCGACGACAGCCACGCAAAAAACTCGCGATTAAATGTTGCTATTTGGTTAAACGAATAGAGGCGTGTCTGTGATGTGCGTGTTTTTTAATTTAATGTCCTTGTTAATTTCTGATTATTTTTTCCTTTTGCCATGGGGACTTGGACACCTGTTTTATGATCTGCTTGACTTGTAATTTGGTATTTCACAGAAACCATAATCATTTGATGTATGATTTCTTTGTTTCCCTGACACTTATTATTATAAAAAAATTATAACAAATATATATTCCGGACATGGCAGAATATAATAAATAATAGCCAATATTTGCAATGAATAAAATATGTAAATGCGTGAATAAAAAAAGGGTTTTTGTCCCATGCATAACACACTTTCGGGTTCCCAGCTTAAACGAGTTTTCTGAAATATGAAAAAAATGCTCATATTACGACGATTAAAAAGCTCACAAAAAATTAAAACAATTAGATATTGATATTTTAAAAATGTTTCAATTAGTATTTACCAATAATGCGGCGATTTTCGGTTACAGTCAAGCCGGACTACATTATAATGCCATTAGTTTTGGTCTTACCTGCAAATAAAAGAAGATATAAATATTAGAATATAGACAAAATACATTTAGAGTACATTTAAAACTATCTGTTAATCCACTTAAGCCGGGGAATGCATTCCAGTGCTTAGTATACCGATTTGGCATTCAATTTACTATTAATTAACCCCCCGGTAATTTGTATCGATTACGAATTAAATGGCATTAAAACTAACGCCGCGGCGGCATTCATTATTTTATATCGCCGCCCGCAAAAGAGCTGTCCAGGCGGTAGAAGACCCGAAAAATCGCTCCAGGATGGGGTTTGGGGTTTGTTCTGCACTCCTGCCCCGGCCAGAAATTTAATTATGAAATTAAATTAATTGAAAGTCCACCTATCACAATGGCAAACAAGAGGAAACGGCAAGCAAACAGTAAACGTTAAATATTGATGGCCTATAAATAAAGCAAAGTCCCCCAGCCACAATTCAGTCGCCGCAGAGCGCGCGCTGGGCCGCCGCCGCCACCCACCCTGCTGCTACAGGATACAGGATTGTGATTGGCGCCAGGACCCTCGAAAAGGAAGTGCGAAATTGGGGCCAGAAGCAGCAGTTAATAATGGGCAGACGCCTGCCAAAAAGTCCTCATACTCACATGTATTATGTACTGAGGGAAAAATGTTTGAGAAGAATTTTTAAGGAACTTTTCTTAAATAATAATATGAGTTGGGTTTTTGTATTATTTTCTAATATAATAAATATTAAAAATAATAAAAATCCTTACTGAATTTAAAATAATTTAAATAGGGCCTACAAGTAGACAAAGCTTAGAAATGTACACGGAATGCGGCACCTTCATGATTTTATAGCATACTTTTAGACGTCTTTATAAAAGATTTCAAAAAGAAGAGGACTTCTGTTTATATATTATAGGTACTTCGACTTTTTCCTGTGCACTTTTGTAAATTGAATTTCTTTACAAATAAAATAACAAAATCCAGAGCATTTTCTTCCCGGAAATGATTTTCCAAGTGCATTGAGTGGCGGTCTACATGTAAATTTATACGTTGGAAGACAAAAATGAATTTATAGCAACCGCAAAAATTAATTTAAATAACCTCTTTGGTTGTTGATGTTGCCCTTGTCGAAGTTGTTGCTGTCTTTGTCGCCTTGGTTGGACTTGGCGACAAAAATGTGCAAACGAGCGACCGCAATGGGCACGCAGACGATGGAGCACGGAGCTCGGAGCACCATGGCACCACCACCACCTACCACCACCTCCTCCTCCTGGTGTGTGGATCAGGGCTGGTAGTTGGAGTTCCTGGCCGGGGTGGAGGCGTGGCCGGCTGCCCAGATAAGGCACGGAAGGTTCCGCCAAGGAGCGCCAGCCACACAGAGGAGGAAAGTTTTGCACGGCGCACGGAGGCAAAAAGTTTTTGCAACATCGAGGCAACATCGAGTGGCGATAAATAAGATAGTGATGCAACATAAATAAGACAATAATATGGGGAAAATCTGGCGGAACTGGCTCTGGCGCTACCATGATATATTCCCCATAAATATAGCCAAGGTACACCCAGGAAAAAAAAATTCCTAAAAATTTAGGAATTGGCGATTCATTGCCTAAAAATTTATTTTTAGGCAATGATGGCCTAAAAAATGGGTCAAATTGCCAAAATGCCATATTTTTAGGCCATACATTTTAGGAATTTGAGGCCTAAAATTTAGGCATTATACGTAAATTATAATCAATTCTTTTTTGTGCTATATCACATATATACAACAGATTTTAATGTATTTTATCTGCTTTAAGCATTCGAATATTATTACTATTATTATTATACTTCATGAATCACTATTTGTATTACATTGTATTACATTGCTATTATTATAATTTTTTTTTTATTTTGAGCGTGTCAGCTGTGTTCATTCGGGCTAAACGATCTAAAGAACATAGCTCCCAACGCCTATGTCTTCTAAAAAATTAATCCGATAGAATACATGTTTTAATAGTATC
>VNKF01008165.1:0-11397 GCA_008044355.1 Drosophila lacteicornis
TTTACGAGGAAAAGTGCTTTTACTTTTTTTGTTAATTTTTTAGACCCGATAGATCTTTTTGGGTTGTGTTCCATTTTACATGCAAAATATGCAAAATTTATGTGAAAATTACCTTTATAATCAGTTGAATAAACTATTGCAATACCCTTTGTAATCTGGCTCAAGTACAGTTTATAAACAAAAGAAAACAAATATAATATTTTGGTCCCAATATATTTGGATCACGATTAAACGGACTTATTTTTTCGGATTGGTATATATTAATTCGATTATTTTAATGCCAACTGAGTACGTACATATGTATATGTAAGCGTAGTTATTAGCTCAGCTCGATTTTATTTTTATGTAATTTTAATTAAAAAGTAAAGTATAATATATTGAAAGATTACACGATTTCGTTTTAGTTTTCGGCTTTTTTCTCCTTCGTTTTTCTGCTCTTGATGCTGCTGTTGCCTCTCTTCGAATGTAACTCTGCTTTTCTGTCTCTCTGCTGTTGTTTCCCTCTACTTCTGCTGATCCTCTGGTGTAATACTTCTTTTATTTCTCTGCTAGATTGCTAATGTACTGCTCTTTTTCAGCTGTTCCTCTGTTGTTCGTCTGCTGTTGTTCTGCTGTCTTTTCATGCTCTGCTGGTACTCTACTGTAGTATATATCTGCTTGTATACTGCTGTTACTCTGCCTTTGTCCAATAACTGACGTTTGGGTGATTCCGCCTAGAAGTATGTTGCACATAACGGATCCTTAAGCTTTGTGGTGTAAACTAGTGATTTTGTTAACCAGTGAATGAGAATTAATTTATTGCTATAATAATTAGTTTTTGGATTTGAGAAAATCATATGACTATATAGGGTATACAAACTTCGACTTCAAGAAGTTAAGTCTTTTTTTCACCATATACTGGTGCACTCTGAGGAGGGAGAGGGTCTCAGTCTCAGCTGCAAGAGGTTGAAGGATGCCACGCTGCTGAGCCTCCGTCATCCAGTTTGCAATAGTTGAACGCAATTTCAACCCAATAGTTGTCGCAAAACGAGACAGCAGAGATTATCAACGATTAACACACCTATGCCATAACTCTATCGACAAATCGAATAAAAGTACCCAAAAGTGCTCGAACGACACCGGAGTGATTTAGTGGAGAAAGGACGGCCATATCAGCCAGCGACTAACGGTTGCACAAGCCACAATCGGCGGTGGCGTCGGCGCTGGGCAGGATGCGGCGGCTCTCGATTGTGATGTGCCGGCCCATCGAAGCAGGAAGCCCAGGTGACGCAACGAATCCGGAAATCGCTGGAAGGTTGCCTCTCCTCTTTCGGGAGCGCAGTGCCCCGACTCTCTGGCTGCAAGACAATGGACAAGAGCTGGCGGGACTTCATATGGTAAGTTCAGCAAACACGTTTTTGCGCTGCCGCAGCCGCTCCTCTCTGCATTGTAATTTAAATGAAAGTCAGCGCTGGAACGTTGACCCGCTGCTCCACTACACTACAAACGCCGCC
The DNA here is from genome assembly GCA_008044355.1 of Drosophila lacteicornis. NCBI lineage: Eukaryota > Metazoa > Arthropoda > Insecta > Diptera > Drosophilidae > Drosophila > Drosophila lacteicornis. The sequence goes on from VNKF01008165.1 coordinate 1,494, forward strand.
GGGGGGAGCTGGCTGGCTGCCCCGATCTTCAATCTACGTCTGGAGCAGGTTTGTGTCATGGCACTGGAGTTGCTTGCAGCTCTTCGTCGACCCGCTCACTCGCCCTGTGCCATAGGTCGAGGTTGTGGCGCTTCCTCGTTGCATGTTTCTCGTGGTAAGTTGCTAGCTTGCCAGCTCGGTTATCTATTATAGTCGGGCACAGGCACAGGCACAGTCACAGTGGGAAATGCCGGGAGAAATTGGTATATTAACTTTGTAAACTCTTATAATAAATAATTATTTATTATTTATTAACCGAATAGCTCTCTCTCTCTCTCTCTCTCTCTCTGAGTTTTGAATGTTTAATCATTTTCGAAATCAGCTAATAGTTATTTATATTATCCATTATGGAAATAATTCCGTCCCATGGTAATGCCGACTTGCCATTGACTGTCAAGTGTGACTGTGGCCCCGTGCCTCCTCGTTGATCGCATCTTAAACTGCTGTCTGCCGCTGCTTGGAGAGCTTGACATATCCAGCGATTTGGGATTGACACCGATATATACACCCCGCCCTCATCCGCCCCTTTGTCTCACCTGCAGCTGGTTTTGGAGATGCAATGCGGTGCGTGTTGCGTCTTCAGCTGGCAACAAGTGGGAACTGGGAACTGGGTACTGGGAACTGGGAACAAGCCACAACAGTCTCGACTGGCGGCAATGCCTTGGAAATATTGCGTCTGGGTCGTTTGCAATTGACGCCAGTTTGTTTAGTTTGTTTTTCGCCAAAGTCGAAGTCGAAGTCGAAGCCGACATGCCCCTTCCCGGATCCACATGGCGCACATGGCGGGTAGGATTGTGTAAGAGATGCTGATGCGGGATTTATGATGGCGTTATGGGCCGCTCAAATTGCACTTTCGGCTGGGAATCGCATTTGTAATTAGTGAAGTGCCGCCACGCCCTCGAAAATGGCGCGAAACCGCCTTTGCAGGGCCAAGAGGAGGCCAAGGAGAAGCCCCGCTCGCGGATTGTATGCTTAGGGAGCTTGTTAATTGCGCACCGCGGGAGTTAAATACAAAAAGTCCACATATGCAAATGCTGTTTATGTTATAGAGTTAGTAAAAAGTAAAGCCGGGACGGATGGCCTAAAGAAAGCATAAGGCGTTGATGTAATACTGTAAGTAATCACATGTAATTTCTATATAATATATGTACCATCTGACGAGAAGCAATCAAAAGGGAAGACGACTCGACAAGTCCTTTTTTCCTTGAAATTCCCAAGTACGAATTCAGCAACAAACTGCTATAAAACCATGCAAAGGGATGAAGTTGGATCAGTCAGCAAACTGATGAGTTTTCTTGGCTGGGAACTGAAACAACAATCTACTAAAAAGCCATATCTTTAAAATTAAATTAAATAAAAAAAAAATTTAAATAATTATAATAACTATAATAATATCTTTGTTGATACTAAGTATTTCCACCATCATGTTTTCAAATGAATATCACTTCACATAGACTTGATTGCTGTTTAAATAATTAAAAGTCTGTTTCTTTATATATTTATGTATCATTGTATTATTATTATTATTTATTTTTATTGTCTTGTTTTCAAAACCCCTGACATCTTGATGTCTCATAAACCTTTTTTATGGTGATGGCTTGTAAAAGGCAATTTTACCATTCTAAAATTTCCTAACTGAAGGAATCTCCCTTCCGCAATTAAATAGCAAATATATGGTTTCCTTACGTACTTTTCATGTCCTTACCTTTGTTTCGTATTAAACGGAGATTAATAGTTTTTTAAAAACCCAACAAGAGTTGGACTTGCTTTTAATTTAAAAACATAAACACCTTGATGATACTTAAGTACTATTCCATCAGCTTTTGTGATTGTGGTTTATTATTAGTTGCTGCCGCCCCCCAGAGGCAATTTTTATTCCGACTTGTTGGGAAAGACCATAAGGCTTATTCCCTTGTCTGATCCTCAATAACCTGTGACGAATCGAGCCTTGGCCAATCGGCGCGCGGTTTTTTGGCCATGTTTTGGAATACATTTTCGTCTGGCTTCGTCATGCCCAAAATGATGATGGATCAGCAGCTGGAATGGAGCTGAGGTCTAAAGCTTTGTCATCGTTTTCATCGATTACAGGATGGGACTGGGGATGACTCCCATCCAGATGCAAATCAAATAATGGCATCAATTGTACAGCGCCGCAAGCTGCAAGTTGGCCTGATGCTGCGGCTGCTGCTGTTGCGGATCGTGACGGGATTATGCAATGGGAAAAGGTGCAGCGGCGACCAGTCTGCAGCCAGCAGTCCGGGGGATGCGCCTGTGCCTGTGCCTGTGCCAGAGACGATGCCACTGCTATTGCTATACAAACATATCTTTTGGCCAGCAACAAACTGTTGCAGACGCGACAATCGAACGGAGTTGCAGTTATGACTTGTCTGCGCGTCTGCAGCTTTCGCCTGCTGCCATCCCCATACTCATAGCCAGTGGAGGCCCAGATCCAAAGCCGGACTCATGCCCATTCCCTGATTACTCCCCCTGACTAATGGCGGCAACTCCGCCGTCGCGATGATGCAGCAGCATTTGGCCCACATTGCAGTCAAGTCGGGTGGCTCAACCTGGGTGCCCTGGATGCACTGAAAGCACTGGGAGAAAATGCTCAGGATATACTACTAAGATAGTAGTTTATATATAATTAATTTTAAAATGATTTCTTGCAAGTTTCAGAGCTAATTTTGAACTTGCGACACTAGAATCCAGTGGTAGCTCCCTTCTTAAACAGCCTAACTGCTTGTCTTTGACAGAGATCTTTTCAGATTTGGTTTCATTTAAAAATGTAATTCAATAAAACCCTTGCATGAAGTGCAAGGGCACACTGGAGTTGACGTTCAGTAGACTGGTCACACTGTCCCTTCATTTTCGCACATAAGTTGGGTGGCTCAGCCTGGATGTTCTGGATGCACTGGATGCTCTGGAAGAAAATGATTATCTTAATTAATATTCAAATAATCTTAAATTTATTCCTTGTCAGTTTCAGAGCTAATATTGAACTTGCGGCGCACAGTGGGGTAACAGAGCCAGTTTTGGCGCTTAATGTTAAACAAAAATTTTAGATTTCGCCAAAATTTTGATGCCAACAATACACTTATTTTCCAGATTTTAGATGAAAATAAAAACTACACTATTTCTTCATTTTTAAATATATGTTTCAAAAAACCTGCTTAAATAAATAAAAATTTGAGTATGCCATCAAAATATTTGACGTATAAACTAGTTCTGAATTATCATATAATGCTTAAATATTGTTAAATTATATTTTAAAAAAATATTTTTGTTAAACCTTAAATTAAGCTTTATTTCTACAGAACTATAGAGAATTCTCCGAAGTGCCGGGTTTCGTCGTCTGCATATTTTAGTGAAAAAGATTATTTGATATAAACTTTCATATATGTAAAAATAGAGCTGCCATTTTGTGCCTTTTTTGAGAAAATCGATTAACAGTTTCCTAACCTCAAAAAATACAAATTTTCTCGAAACCTTTTAATCTCGCATTTACCATTTACAGAGATAATTTTCCAAACTTAAATCGTTTTCTATGTCAATTTTGGTCGCAGAATTCGAATCTGGAAACTTTTGTGCGTTACTTTTATAGTTCATGAGTTATTGGTATAACTTTAAGGAACTAAGGGTCCCTTGCCAAAATAGCTCCTACAAGTAAAAAACCTAATTAATTTAAATCAATAGTAGCTTAAAATGTTGTTTTCTTAATACGTTAAGTTATTAATACACAAAAAAGGTTAACAGTCAGGCAAAAGCTGGTAAATAATTACTTATAATTATTTTCACTAAAATCTTTTTTAAAAATGATTTATGAATTAAAAAAATGTTTTTATATTCGTATTATTTTTTTTTTATTGTAATTTGTATATCTAAAATTTGTTTAAGCTACTAATTGCTACCTAATTTTCAGCGAATTTATCGTAAAACAGTACCATTAACCGTAATCTAATTTTTACATAATCAAAAAAAAATGTCGAATTTTAAATATAAAAGAAACAGCCTAGCTGTTCTTTGCAAATTAAAAAGGTAATTCAATTCATTTGCATGATGAGCAAGTGCACACTGGACTTAACGTTCAATAGACTGGTCACATTGCTAGAATACATTTTTTTAAAGTTGAGATTGTAAAGTGACAATTTTTTCGTCACAGTGTAGTGCCAGCGCCAGCGCCTGCAACATCTGCCTCAGCGAACCGCACACGGTGGCGGTGAGCTTGGAAAATGGTTTTCCCCCTCTCTGCCTTTTGCTTTTTCTCTGCCAGCCGCGCTTTTCCGGTTAATATGTGCTGTGAGGTGGTGCTGCTGGTGGCGGTTATGCTGCTGCCGTGGTTTCGTATAAAAGCCGCGACCGCCAACGGTGGTCATGTCAGTTGTGGATTCGCCGCGTTCCCAGAGCGCACTTGACAACTAGTTAACCCAAGCGAAGCGTTCCTAGCGATGAAAGTACGTCAGGAAAAAGGATACTTTGGTTTCAAGACATTGCGCATACGCAGCGTGCGCCGTTATCTTTTTTTTTCAAGTGACTCTCACCAGTGCCCTTTCCGTTTCAGGCCTTTGTGTGTCTCCTGCTCATCGGAGCGGCCAGTGTGTCGGCCAAGCCCAAGCCAGGCGGTGGCGGTTGGTCCTCAGGAGGAGGAGGTGGAGGCGGCGGCTGGTCCTCGGGAGGAGGAGGGGGCGGCCATGGAGGCGGCGGGGGTGGAGGCGGAGACGTCCAGATCATCAAGGTCATCACGGAGAGTGGCGGCGGCGGCGGTGGAGGTGGCTGGTCCTCCGGAGGAGGGGGAGGAGGCGGCGGCTGGTCGTCCGGAGGAGGAGGCGGCGGCGGCTGGTCCTCGGGAGGCGGCGGTGGTGGTCACGGAGGCGGCGGCGGCGGCGGAGGGGACGTGAAGCTCATTAAGATCATCAGCCTAGGATCTGGAGGTGGCGGCGGTGGACACGGAGGCGGTGGAGGAGGCGGCGGCTGGTCTTCGGGCGGCGGAGGCGGCGGCGGCTGGTCTTCGGGCGGCGGAGGGGGTGGCCATGGAGGCGGCGGCGGCGGTGCAACCAAGGTCATTAAGATCATCAAGCTGAGCAGCGGCGGAGGAGGCGGCGGCCATGGAGGTGGTGGCGGCGGCGGTGGACACGGAGGCGGTGGCGGCTGGTCCTCGGGCGGAGGAGGTGGCGGCGGGGGTTGGCAGCCAGCCGGTGGCTGGGCCTAAGCCGGACCCGATCCGATCGGAGCACGGGGAGTCCGAAGCCTGTCCCAAGTTGCCTGCTGACGGCTGTCCATCAACACTTGTAAATACTGTACATATCCAGTAGACTCTGTATTTTTTTTGTTTTTGTTACGTCGCCCTCCCCACCCCCATCCTCACAGAACTGTTACTAAAAGAAACCTGAGAATTTTGTATTATATTACGCGAGAAGCGGCCAACACAATAAATGTACCCAAAACTGTTACATACTCACTTTTGGAATCCTTTTTGGGAGAAGATATGCGATTATCTTGACTAAAAAGTAAGGAATTGTGAGAAAACATTTGTACATATTTAAATATTTAAATAATTTAAAGTGCTCTAAAAACTATACAATTTGGAAAATACATCGAACACTTTTAGTATTTTTCCCAGAACACTTTTAGAAATCTTTGGCTGAATTTTTAAGATCATTAAAATGTGTTTTAAAATTGTCAGAAAAAGAAGTACCTGAACATTATTGCAAAATAAAACACAAAAATTAAATATACATTTATTTAATTCAATTAATAATGGGTGCTTAAGTTAAGAAGATGCGACTCAAGATGTACATTGTGGTATTCTCACTTATATTATTTAATATTTATACAAAAAGGTTACACAAAATAAATAATTGTAAAACTGTTGTTTTGCAAATCGCAGATGATTTTAAATTCATACCTTGGGGATATGACTTAAAAAACACACTACTGACATTCTGCAAAGCAAAATAAATCACTTAAATTTACTATGTAAGGATCTAGGTTTCAGTCCTAATCCGAGGAAACCTGCGGTAATAAATATGGGTAGGGGGGAAATATGTATATGTATAAAATTTGACAATAGCAGGAAGAGTATCACTTCTCTGGACAGAGTAATAAATGCCAGCATGCTAAACATTACCCATATAAAATAAATAAAGAAAATCTCAAGACAAAGTACAAACAAGCTACAGTCGAGTGTGACCGACTGTGAGATACCCGGTACCCAAAGCATTGTGGTTGAAAATAAATAGCCCATCAACTTGTAAAAATGAAAATGTTGACAAATGAAGACAAATTGTTGCTAGGAACATATTAGGCTCTCTCTCAAGAAGAAGAAGTATACAAAGAAACTTTATTGTTAAATATTTTACTCAAATTTGCAGGACACGTCCACGAATGCCTATTTAATTTAAGCCGAAAATTACGTCCATAGCTTATCTACTGTTTTCTATTATTTTCGAGGCCGGAAGTGGGCGAGGCCAACATTTTGGCTTTTGCTGGATTTAACGATGGTTACTTCAATATAACAGCGAGATCGTTGAGACTATGTCTTCGAGCAGCTATGCCTGCTGCTTGAATCAGCAAACCAACATTATGCTTTTGGGCCGCTGGGAGATAGTTAGTTTCATTTCTTTTCCCTCTTGTACCTTTTAACCAAAATAATATTTTTGGACGTCCAGCGGTTTTTTTCTTCGATTTTCCTTTGCTTGCATTTCCAATCAAATTTAAGCTAAGATTGCTTTCCATCCACTTTTCGTAAACTTATCCATCTTCCTTCGGAAATTTCGCCATATTTTCAATAAAATGAAGGTAAAAATGCGGACTTTCTCTTTTAAGACGTTTTGATTTACTTCAAAAATAATCGGATCAACTTGCTTGCTAACAAAAGTGAATACTGCATCTTCTTTTTCTCGAGGACCCTTTGAATATGCTACACTTCCAGCAAGGCTGCGTTTCTGATGAAGAGATTGGTTCCTAAGAAATGAAAATACGCGAAGATTTTAAAAAATTGTTAGACATGGACGCACACATAAATCAAACTATTAGTGTTTACACAAAGTACATACCTGAAGAATTAGTAATGATTTCAAATTTGACTGTCTTACGTAATTTTGTTTCAGAATTACTTTTTTGAAAGTAAGCTTCAAAGTTAAGCAAAATGTAAACAAACCATGTGCGTTTGCAACAGCTGACTTTAACAGTTGGTATTTAAATACTAGACTGTTAAGTTAACATTTGGGGTATGTAACCAAACAGCTTGATGTTTTCTTAATAAATTAAAATAAAAAAATAAAAAATCGGTATACTTTTAAAAAATCAATTTTTTTCAAAAAATCGGGCAAATTCCCCATAGTGCAATGGTTTGGGTACCGGGTACAGCCTAGGACAAGCCTATGTTAATTTCATCAACAGTTTGTATGGAATTTCATCGATGATTCATCAACAACAACGAAGTTTTGTAATAAATCGTTGATGAAACGTTGATGACAGGTACTGCCTGGGTTTAAATTACTGGGTTTAAATACATTCATGCGTGAAATATAAATAAAATAAAAATGTGACAACGTAAAATACGTAGTAATTAACGACTTTTCAATATTAGGATGTACATTTTAATATACAAATTAAAAGAAGGAGAATATTAAAGTAAAGGACATACAGTTTGATGAGGTAAGAGAAGAGTATTGCTGTGATCATTAGTTAAGAGTGAACGTAAAGCAGAGCCTACCGCGCTACTTTAAGTATTCTTCATTCATACCACCCTTCTTATTTCCAATTTTGTTACATTATAACTTTAGGATCCCGACGACTTAGAAGTGGATGTATAATACTACTTAGCCACATTGTCCCTTGGATACAAACATTAACCAAAGTATTTATGTATATATGTATGTATGTATACAACCTAAGTGCGTACCTAAAAATACTTTTAATTGGTACTTCTAATCAAACAAAATCACCTCTTAACAAGGTTAGGTAAAAGTGACGATGGCACATTTAACTCAAAAAATTTCTGATACCAAAGTTTACACATCTATAAAGATATGGTAGCATATATATATATATGTATATATATATATATATCTAGCTATATATATTTAGGTATAAATGTAAATAAATATATTGATAGAAATATATTTAGTGTGTATTTTTGTATATATGTATGTGTAAAAAACACAATGTCAAATGCTGAAAGCAGAAAATAAAATAGTAGTAAATTTATAGGTTATCTACGATTTGGTATATGTAAATATACATATACATAAATATACATATGTACATGAGCATGTGCTTAAATCGTGCCTTGTGTAGTGGAGTGCGATTGAGGAATATTAAGATAAGTTTAGTTTTAAGAGTTAAAACTTGTATTTGCCAAATTACAAAAGCTTATATACATACTCACACGCACAAACACACTGCACACGCTGCTTTTATATGATAATTAAACTGACCTCTATTAAGCACTTATTATACTTATTACACTACACTTATAATTTAAATTACTAAGATTGATATTTTGCTTTAAGTTTTTGTTTGCAAAACGATTCACCAAATAAATGATTTTGTGTGGGCAGGATCGCAAATGCTAGAGACACATTTGCATCCATTTTTATCTATTACACTTCGATGAAGAAAATGCCGTCAAATAGAAACCGCGCTTTTGACTGCCTTTTGGAATTTGGGAATTAAGTTCGTAAACAAATTTTACCTAATTACTATTTGCGGTCAAGTTAAAGGAAAGATAATTCGGACAGCTGTCGCTTTACTGAAGCTACAATATTAACAAAAATAAAGATAATTTATTGACACAGATAAAATGCAGCATTTTGCTGAATACTTAGAATTACAGAATTCATTCAGACTTAAACATATATTTCTTTGTATTCAAATATGGTTTATATGCACGAAATGATACAAGTTGTTTCTTATTAAAAACCAATTAAGCTTTTATGTCTTTGGTTACATCTTTAAGGGGATCTTCTCATTCAAAACCCGTTTTTTTACCCTTTTTAAAAAAATCTTATTTGAAAACGCAAAGAATAATTGAAAAGTTTTTTATTTATTGTTTTACAAAAGGTTCAAGGTAAATACAAAATTTTTTTTTGCCTCGATCCGAGGGCTGTTCAAAAAGTAATGACACTTCAAAGTTGGTGGTGGAAAAAAAAGGTGTCGTCACGGCGGCCACGATTACGGGTCTTCGGAGCGTCGGAAATGAAAAAAACGGGGTTATAATCAGTATAGATGTAAGTCTGGTCTGAACCTCGACCATAATTTTGTGATTTTTTTTGACAAAATGGCGGCCATTAAAAAAAAAGGGGTGTGTCCAGCCTACGCACGACAGAAGTCAAACTTCTAGTATTCCTCTCTCTCTTATCATTTCATTATCTCTTATTATCTGTCTTAGGTTAGTTTGAAGATTAGAGGTTAAATAATTCAAGGACGAAGCATGGATTTTTGTATCTAATATTTTTTTAAGCATCGTTTCATCAGTGGATGTCGGCTTTTTCAAATCCTTTACCAAAGCCGATCACAAACGCTACAAGCATAGTCAAAAGGATTTTCCACAAACATTTTTTGAAATTGTTTTTGTGCAAATTTGTGATTTACATAGTCATCATCAAATTCTATCGGTGCCCCATCGACATATTCTTCGATATCCATATCGAAATCAAGATCACCCAGTGATTCTCTATTCGGTTGTGTAGTTATGGCTTCTTGGACAGGAGCCTCTAGTATCTCATCAAAATCCTAGAGAAATGAATATGTATTCCCATGTTAATTTCCAAATTTAATTCGATGTTAATTAATAAATTAATTAATTCGAACAATGCAATAATGGCATATCAACTTACAATTTCGGGGGCATTATTTCTATTTC
>VNKF01008166.1:0-12482 GCA_008044355.1 Drosophila lacteicornis
ATTATTAGTTCACGTACGCCATCGATGTTTTCTGGCACAACGGCTGTTTTTGGACGACCTTCGCGGAATTCGTCTTTGAGGGAGCGTCGGCCACGATTAAATTCGTTGTACCAGTTTTTCACAGTGCTATAGGATGGTGCTTCATAGTCATACAAAGATTTAAGTTCATCGCTGCACTCTTGTCGTGATAATCCACGCCGAAAGTTGTGAAAAATGATCGCACGAAAATGTTCACGAGTTAATTCCATTTTTTTGCGAAATTGATTTTTTTAAGTAACTGTAAACAACACAAATGATAGTCGTACGTCAAACCGTTCTGAGTACGTTTATGCTTAAAAATGTCGAACTTTTCAATGGAAATGTCAGATTCCACCTAACAACACTTAGTGTTGCCTAGGCCAGAAATATATATAGCAGCCCACGTATTATATTTTCGTGCAAACCGAGAGTGTATGTAACAGGCAGCAGGCATCTACTCCTAAATACCTTTTGTTTGATGTATGTATGCATGTATAAATGTGTACCATACGACATATAAATAAATATGTACATAAATGCATATCACATACAAATATACATTAAACGATAGGTATTGAGACGTAGATTGAAGATATCTTTCGATCTTTCAAATATACCGCGGCGTTCAAAAGATATAGCAATTCAATTTATTATTTTTCAATTTTTTAAATAAAAATTGATAAAAAAACAGTTATTTTCGAGTTTTTATATAAAAATTGAAAAATAAGAATTATTTTTAACTTTTGTATCCAAAATTAAAAAAACCAGTTAATTTGCAATTATTATTTTTTAATCAAACATAACTATTACACAGGTCTACAAATACCGGGGTCATGTCAGTTGTTGTAAAGCTGATGGTCATTTCCGAAGTATTTAGCTGCGTTGAATCCGAATCCGTGGTTAGAATTGGCCCATCACGTCAGGATTTTAAGATCCCTTTGAAGGCATGTCGTCGAAGGGATATATTTCGTAAATTCGAATAGTCATAACTTTGCGAAAAAAAAAATTGATATCTTAAAATCTTAAATTAAAGGGTAAGAGTGGTGCTAAATGATGTAACTGGAGAGACCACAACAATTTTTTGCACCATGTACATAACATCAAAAGTACGAAAAAACGCCGTTTGTGGGTACATAAACTCAAATATCTCAAAATCCTGACGTGATGGGCCAATTCTAACCACGGATTCGGATTCTACGCAGCAAAATACTTCGGAAATGACCCTCAGCTTTCCAACAACTAAACCATGTTGACCTGTGTTATTTTACATTTTTTATTTTAAAAATTATAACTCTTACGATCCCAGCCATAAAGTATATACAGTCATGGAAAAAATAATAGAAACAATCAACATGTTGGCGTTTGGAGCTTAATTATTAAAAAACACAAACTTATACGTAGGAACGGTACTACATATTATTTGTTATTCAAAATACTGTATTTAGGTTTTGATTTTATAAAAATATCTGGTAAAATAAGGATGCTACAGCCGATTTGTCCAGAACCAGGTGTTTGACTTGGAAATAAAAATATTAAGATGCTAAATTTTTTACCATAAATTTATGAAAATCTTTTTAACTATTTTTTTTTTTTTTGTATAGTTTAGGCCATAACAAGTCGTATATCTACCATACAATTTAATTATATATATCCCTTAAATTTTTTTGTATTATTTTTTGATTGACTTGGCTGCTTGTAATTTGAGTGTTTTAGAAAAAAATGAAAGATAGTTAAAAAATAAATAAAAAAATAGGGGTTAGAATGTTGCAAATACATTTTTTAAAATCAATAGTTATATGTTATAATTTTTTAGACCAAGAATAATAAATAAAAATTAGTTTGAAATCATGTTAAACAAGAAAGAAAGCTAAATTCGGTAAACCGAAGTTTGTATACCCTTGCTGTATGCAATTGGATCACTGAAACTCGATCAATTTTCATATAAAACGACCGATCGCTTCTATGGCAGCTATATGATATAGTAGTCCGATCTTAATGAAATGAAATCCGTAATTCTAAAACTGTAAAAAACTGCAATATCTCGAAATTTAAACAAATACGTTTTGTCTTACAATAATTTCGCCATAATTCCTATGGCAGCTATACATATATACATATATACATATATACTGCGTGCTAAAGAAATAAAAGTATGGTAAAAAATTCAGCCAGATAGCTCAAAAACTGAGACTAGTTTGCCTAGAAACAGACGGACAGACAGACGGACATGGCTAGATCGACTCGGCTGGTGATGCTGATCAAAAATATATATACTTTATGGCGTCAGAGATGCCTCCTTCACTGCGTTCATGGCAAAATTATAATACCCTCTGCAAGCGTATAAAATTTGTATCATTATCATCACTAATCAAAAAAGATCTGTAGGCGCACTTAAAAAATAAGGACTAGTTAAAGTGGCGAAAGTAAAATTTAAATTTTGAGCTCATTCAGTACAAAATTAAATTTTTCGATAAAATGGTGAAAAGTTTTTCTAATGTGCCAAATAAGCTCCAGTTCCTTCAGCTGAATTGGATTTGAAAAATTATAGTCCTAGTTTCGCTTATTAGAACCACTTTTGACTATTTTTCCGAAATAGTGAATTATGTACTGCAAAAGTTCATTGCAAAATATTCACATCTGCCACTTGAACTATCTGGTGTTGCAAAATGCACCTATTGATCCATTTTTTGAATAAGCTTCTTATATTATTGATTTTATTAAACTTATTATTTGCAATAGTCTAAACCTATTTTTTTATTATTTAAAAACAATTTTTTTCCCAAAACACTGAATATAATATTAAAAAAATAAATAAAAAAACTTTGGATATAAACTAACTATATCATTAAATTTTATGATAAATCTTTATTTTTTGTTGTAAAGTTTCAAAATAAATTACATATAAAATGATTTTCATCAATTATTTTTGATAAAAAAGGAACGCGTTTCTATTACTTTTTCCAAGGCAAGTTTTTTGTATCCGCTATAGCGTCGATATATTAGCAGATATTTTTATGAAATCAATACTGAAATACAGAATTTATAATAACAAATTAGATTTAGTACCATTCCTACGTATAAGTTTTACGAAAAATGTATAATTTAGCTCCAAGCGCCAACATGTTTATATTATTTTTTCCATGATTGTATATTATTAATCACCATTACTAGCAGAGTCGATTTAGCCATGTTCGTCTGTCCATATAAAACAACATATCTCAGAGACAATAAAAAGCTACCAAATTTGGTGACATCACTCCTTTCTGTTGCACGCAGATCAGGTTTGGTTCAAAATTTGGGCACCACTACCGCCCCGAAAATTAGATACACAGATCGTTGTGAATTTTGATGAAGATAGAACTACAACATTAAATGCGTCATTATATACTAGTGCCTTGCTGAACCCGGACTTGGGAGTCTGTAAGACCCTATGCATTAACATCGGCCGCGCTTAATGTTGGAGGCCAAAGGGGTGAGTTTTATTTCCGTTACCTCTGTGTGCTTTTTCTGGACTTGTTCCGTTAGAACTCCCATCGGGAATTTCTCAGCAACGGTTTGTTGGTTTTTTAATTGCATATTTTTGGGATGTGTTGATTTTCCATTATTATAATTCTTGGTAAATAGATATAAATTAATACATTTCTGCGGACGTGCTCTAAAAATTCTAGTAAACTCGAATTTAAAGTGAAAGTTATTAAACAATTAAGTTTCTGCGTATGTTTCTTCTTCTTCTGTGTTGGAAGCTCCAACATGTTCCTAGCAACATTTGTCTGTTTGTTGTTGTTTTGGGTGTTGCTCATCATGTTCCTAGCAACATTTGCCTTCATTTCTCAAAATTTTTTATAAGTTTGAGCATAATTAGACAAAGTGAATTAACCATGTCCATTTGCCTATTAATTTCACCCACAATGCTTTTGGTACCGGGTACTTGTCTCACTCGACTCGAGCCGTTTTCTCAGGGAATTATTTTGAAAGTCGATAACACTCGACTCAAGCTGTTTTCTCAGAAATTTTTTTTTAAAACCAAATCTACAAATTTCAGTAAAATAAGATGATAGACATCGAACCTATTTAACAAGTTGTGTTGGCAGCACTGGCAGCAATGGGTATTTAGCAACATTAGCATTAGTCTTCATTTGTCAACATTTTATTCTCTTTGTAAATTTGAGCATAATTAGACAAGGTGAACTAGCTATATTCATGTGCCTTTTAATTTTACCGTCAATTCTTAGCGTACCGGGTATCTTACAGTCGGACACGATCGACTGTAATGCAAAAAGACTACTAAACATTGCATTACAATATAATACTAAAGTGACTAGGGATTTGGTGATCAGATTCTAGAAATGAAATAAATATGGTAATTCTCTATTAACGGAGCCCCTTCCAAAAAAAAAAAAAAAAAAAAAAAAAAAAAAAAAAAAGCCATAGATAGGGGGTACTTCAACTAGCATTTGGGTATCAAAATTATGTTGGGGACGCTCTTACTTTAGCCACAACAAATCTTTAAAGTTTTGCCTAATTCCCATACAAAATGCTAGCAAACACGCACACTGACAAATTATGAATACACAAAATTCAAGCGCCTGTCTGTGTGCTCGTCGCGGTACAGTGGTCTGTGAAGCTTAAAATTTTTGTCAAATTGTGCTCAGCGTAAATACTGTGTCTACATATATTGTGGACACTTTTCACACTTTAAATACACTTATGCGTGAAATATAAATAAATCAAAAATTTTACAACGTAAAATACTTTGGTTAATTTCTGTATCCAAGGGGCAATGTTGCTAAATAATATTATACATCCAATCGTCGGGATCCTAAAGTTATAATATAACAAAATCGGGAATGAGAAGGATGTTATGAAGGAAGAATATGCAAAGTAGCGCCGCAGACGAGAAATTTTTTTGAAAAAAAAAAATCGCGCGCGCGATTGTGGCGCTACTTTGCGTTCTCTTTTACCTAATGTTCATAACTCATACTCTTCTTTTACCTCATCAAACTTTAAGTCCATTTGTATAATATTATTTTTCTTAGAATCATAAAGTTTTCCAATGGCCTTGAAAATTTGATGCAGCTTTGATCCGGGAATGTCTTAAAAAATTAAGGTTAAACTTCAAAAATGAATTGCGACTAAAATGTACGTCTTAATATTAAATAGTCGTTAATTAATAAGTATTTTACGTTGTAAAATGTTTGTTTTATTTATATTTCACGCATAAATGTATTCAAAGTGTGCAAAGTTTCGACATATATATTATTTAAGCTAAGCACAATTTGACAACAATTTTAAGCTTCACAGACCACAGTACCGATCACACAGACAGGCGCGTGTTTGCGTAGCAACGGTTTCCAAGCACATTTTGTATGGGAATTAGGCAAAACTTTAAAGATTTATTGTGGCTAAACTAAGAGCGTCCCCAACATAATTTTGATACCCAAATGCTAGTTGAAGTACCCCCTATCTATGGCTTTTTTTTTTTTTTTTTTTTTTTTTTTTTTTTTTGGAAGGGGCTCCGTTAATAGAGAATTACCATAAATATTACTAATATATATAACAGTTATAAACTTACTTTTTGCTTCTAACTTTTTGAGGGGTTGGCAATATTTCAACTGAAGGGGCATCTGACATAGCGGATACGATTGGAGTTTGGCCTACATCTGGGCGTTGTAATGTAATTGGTTCTGAAATAGTAAGAATAATAGAAATTAAGTAAAATAAATATTTCAATTAAGGGGGGACTTTATATTCTTAAGATGTTGGGAATTCATAAATAAAAATAAAAATAAAAATGGCGAACAAAAATTAAATACCCTACCCCCTCCTTAAAAGCAAATATAAAAATACGTATAAACCTTACCCATTGTGACATTATAAGGCGACGCATTTGTTCGCGTATCATTGGATCCCAGTGTTGGTAAATTGCTTAAATTATGTTGATGTATTCCAACACTGCTATCTTGCTGAGAAATCCGAATTGGAGGTGCTTCAGTAATAACTGCCGCCGCCGTCGTTGCTGCTGCCTGCTGCTCATTAGACAAGTCATTTTCTGTGTTTGAATTTGTCTTCAAAATATATAAGACATAGAAGAGAATATATAAAATAAATAAAAGAGTATGTACTGGTCAAAATAATTGTTGATCACTGTTTTGTAAAAATCATGAAAATAAAGCTAAACTGAGAGCACTCAAAAATAAAATGTTATTTAATATCTCCACTCTAATTAATATTAATGTATTTTAATTTGTACCTTATCAAGATCTTCTAATATATTCTTCTTTGTTGTTGGATCAATTATAGGCAAGCGATGCTGATGTCGTCTTCGGCTCGATTGCTGTACCTGCACTTGGACTTGGACAGGTTGCGGTTGGACGACACTCTGCGGCATGACACCAACCATGGGAGCTACTCCCACACCAACCTGACCCATATTTCCACCAGGACCCTGCACTGCACTTGGTAGTAATTGTATTTGGGAGGATGGAGTGCCTCCTGGACCACCTCCAGGATTCCCACCAGATTGTTGCTGCTGCTGCTGCTGAACCTGCACTGCTTGCAAAGTATTGTTATTTGAATTTACGGAGACAGCAGCACTGCGCGGATGAGTATGTTGCGGCGGCGGCGGTTGCTGTTGGAGAGTTGGCACATATTGGTATTGATAATAGGGCATCGGTGTCGGTGCATATTGAAGATGGGATGTGGGAAACGTTTGCTGACGCGGATTATATTGTGTGTATGGCTGAAGCACCATATTTTGATGCAGTGCAGCCTGTGAATACATCGGTTGGACATGAACATGACGCGTAGCACCTCCGCTGACACCACCACCACGTGGAGCATTCACCGATGACGATGGTTGCTGTTGCTGGCCGCGATATATTCCTCCGCCGCCAGTCTGCGGATTTGCACGGTTGTTACCCGAACTGTTATTTCCCGTTGAAATGTACTGAAAATAATAAATAATATTAACACAAGATTTCCAGAAAGAAAGCTCATTGTTCATTGACCAATATTTGTTGTGTACCTACCGGGTTTTGATTCTAAGCTTATAAAACTAAGTGCTTTCTTTTTAAAAGTAATGTAAGCATTATAAAAAAAAATCCTACAAAATACGAATACTACGATTTTAAAAATACATTTCCAATTTGATTAAAACCTAGCAATAATTGCTACTTGTAAATAATTTTTCCTTTCCTTCTTTTTTTTTTAATATAGTGTTTTAATTTTATATTCGAACTTACCATATTTTGAGCTGAATGAGGCTGCATGATTTTGTTTATATCTGATTGTGTCGATATAGTTGTTAAAGTGTGTTGCATTACGTATTATAATCCTAAAGATTTTTCGACTTTTAAAAGAAATCACCAGAAACGGTCAACTTTGCCGTTTCATTGATTTCTAAGGGCAACTTTTTAACCCACTAAAATTGAGTCGTCACACAACCATCGGATTCTACGACAGATAGATTCTGATATAATTAGCTGAATTTTTGTATCAATAGTAATAATTTACCTGTAAATAGATTTGGTTCACACTGCCAGAAATATATCTGAAATTATGGCGAAAAATAATATATAAATACTTTTTGTAGTAAAAATACTTAATAATTTTCTTAACTGTTACGAGGTATTGATAAATGTAATTTTTTTGACCCTATTAACTTGAAATTCTTTAAATAATTTATTTAATGCATTAAGTTAAAAAATATATACTTTTTAGGACAAACACTTCTCTAACAACGAATACGTAGTAGTTTAATAAGTGTTAAGAGGCTTAGAAACTTACATAAAGGTAGGTTTTTGTCAATGGATTGCGATCACTGCCACAAATAGAAGATTTTAATTTTTGAACTGCATATAATACTTAACTAACTTTAATAAGGCTTAAAAATGTACAATAAACGTTTTTATCTTTAAATCTAACAACGTGCATATATGTACATACATACATGTCGGTTTTACATATTTTTGCCGACGTAGCTGTTGTGACAATATTGGATGAAACTCTCACAAAAGCATACAAATAATAAGAAATACAAGATTTTAATTATTAATGGTTGATTATGGACCAAAATAATAATTAAGTATTTTTCATTGGGAGAAACTCTCTTCACTCTCTTCTTAAGAATGAAATTTCATCATGTAATAATATTTTGTTGGCTCATTTTTTTTCGTCTCTTCCGATTCAATTTTTACCTGAAGCATGTGTGTGTCTCTCTTCCTTCCTTAACGATTTCAAGTATTTACAAAAAAAAAACAGTACAACTAGCAAACAGTTTCCACTTTCAGTGTGTATTTTAGATACAGCAGCAAAGCAATATCTCCACGTAATTCTAGTTATACTCTTTACAAATCAAAGACTATTTTCTTTTTTTTTTTGTTAATTTCCACATGCAATGTGTTCTGTTCAATGGGCTTAGAGTTGCAACTAATTGTTCTATCGATATATCGATTACAGCAATATTTCAATAATGAAAACTATAACGATAGTCACGGTTTCGCTGTGTGGTAGTAAAAACATGTTTTAATATTATTTATAATTATAAGTCATTAATATTTCTATAACCTTAAAGATATGGAAATTCCTTTAAAAATACAATAAATATTTAACGCAAATAAAAATAATTTAAATGGTTTGCCGCCTTTCTTATTCAACTAGACAATATTTTATTTAGATTCTGTGATTTTTAGTAAGTCACAGTAAATCACAAAATGTGAGAATTAATGTAGAATATAAACATTTAAAGTAAACTTATTATTTTTTATTACGGCTTACACAATTAGAGATTTAATAATAATACCTACATACATACATTTGTATCGACGTACATAATTTTGTTAATAAATTATTAGGTCAATTCTTTTCAGTAGCAAATGTAGTTGTTTTAAAATTCATTAAAGTGATTATAATTTACGCCCTGTACAAGTTATTCACCAAGTTTTACAAATTAAGCTTTCAAGAAAAGAGAAAGTTCTCAGTACTTTCTCTCTTACCTATTATCGTGCTTTTTCTCTTATGCACAAAAACTTTTCTGAGAGATGGACTCCAATGGAAAGGTTGGTGTTGTTGTAGGCGGTTGCTGATGCCTGCTTATTGTTGTTCTTTTGCTTGGCCACCGCTGCTGCTGGTTGGTTGTTGTTGTGCTGCTTGGTGTTGTTGTGCTGCTGCGTCGTGCAAGAACTGATTTCTCGTTCTGTGCTTATAATGCCATGGTTTAAATCAGTCAACCTACTGGTAATGCAAAGAAAAGACGTACGTATACGTGTTTCGCAAAAAAAAAAAGAAAAAAATACAAAATATATACCTATATAAACGTAAGATGTTAATAACAATTAAATTGAAAACGGTTTATTCATACATATGTAAGTTGTGAAAGTATAAAGTAATAATAAAAAAGGTAATTTCGGGAAAAATGTAATGAAAGTAACAAAGATATATTTTTTTTTTTGGGTCCTTTTTGGATGGTTACTGTAAATGTTAGCCCTGTCTCATATAGTTAAAAAATTGTATATCAGTGTCTATATACATATAAAAAAATCATATAAATCAATGTACATATCCTACATCCTGAGTACGCACTTTTTCTTTCTTTTGGGCTTTTTGCTTTTGCTTTTGGCTAACACCGCACTCTTCTCTCCCACACAGCATCCATCGCCATCATCAATTGTACCATTCTTGTTGGTACTTCTTGGTTAAGTTCTTGTGGAAACCTGAAAGCTTTTTCTGGGACGCCTTTACACACACACAAGCATCCCTATTTTTTTTATTAAGGTCCTCCACCCTCACCATATTGACGGGGTGGAACCAGAGTGGAATCCATTCCGGCTTTTAGTCTCAGACACAAACCAAGGGACACAAACACCAAACGAAGCTAAATAATTGTTAAGACCAGTTGTTAAATAAGAATGTCTATTCAACCTAGCCTACAAAATGTCTACTTCTAGGAGTTCTGAAGTACATTTATACATAATTAATATAAAAAAAATTCCACACGCAAACGACTTTTACTATTCCTCGTATTCCGACATAGTAATGTGTGAATAGGTTATTATATGTAAAGTTCCATATGCTCAAAAAACATGGGAAAGTTTTTTGCAAAAGCTACAACCAGATTTTTAAAAAATGTTGTAAAATTGATAATCGATAACGAATACGATTAAGTTTGATCATAAGCATTATAATGTGAAGACTACTAAAAATAGTAATGATTCAATTTCCAGGAGTTGCATGGAATAGAGAATAAAAAAAAATTTAAGATAATATAATTAGGGACTAAGAGCAGGTTTCTGCCTTCACTGTTAAAGTCCTTGATGGCTTTGTGACCGGAAAAGATTAATACCAGATAGAGTTTCCGTAAATCAGATCGGTTATCTACACTCCTGTAATTTATCTAAACCAGTGGTCGGCACCATTACAGTAACATGCCACATTGCATTTGCATTAGTGAATAATAAACGATCTATGGCTAGATGTGATAAAAAAGATAGCTTAAATGTTCTTTAATAGAGACAAAAAAATAGCTGTCACTTAAAAACTAGCAATTTAAGTCTAAAAAAGCAAAATCAAGCCAAACAATTACAATTCGACTGCACTGATTCTTTTGAACTCTTTTGTGCATATTGTGCATGTGTAAGCAGAGGTATTTGCCGACCACTGATCTAAACGCAAAAGAAAACAAGTAAGAAAGCTACAGTCGACTGTGCTCGATTGTGAGATACCCGGTACCTAAACGTTTGCGCTTCACACTAAAAGGCAAATTAAAATTGTACATACATACATTGTACATACATACATTGGCGCCATTATATCGCACGGCCAAGGCTCGAATGCGCCACCTGTCGGCTTCAACTTGCGACAGCAGCGCCTTAGGGGGGGTTTTAAAATTCGAACCTTATTGCTAATATCTCCCATGTTTATCATCCGATTTTACTAAAATTTTCAGGAAACGTCCGCTCTATTTTATTCATTTTTTGTATTTATTAACTTTTACCCGAAAAAAAACGAGTATAGCTTATTTAACGTTTTTTATGATTTTTGAGGGCGGAAGTGGGCGTGGCCAAATTTAAAAAGAAACTTGATCTGCGTGCAACAGATTCCAATGTTGTCACCAAATTTGGTAACTTTAGCTCTTATAGTCTCTGAGATCTGTTGTTTCACACGGACGGACAGACGGACAGACGGACATGGCTAAATCAACTCGGCTGGTGATACTGATCAAGAATATATATACTTTATGGGGTCGGAGATGCCTCCTTCTGCCTGTTACATACATTCTCGGTTAGCACAAACTTATAATACCCTTGTACCCTATGGGTACCGGGTATAAACATAGCGTTGTAAAGCACCAAACTGTGCTGTAAAGCACAAGCAAACGTAAGCATTTGAACGTTATTCCGGAAGCCTGGGTCACTGTCAATGTTAGGGACTACCCAGATTATTGAATATTGTGACGTGTTTATCACTTTGTATAAATAAAAATTTTTCTGCTCAGGCTCTGTCCGCTCACGTGCAGCATGCGCACAATTTATTTGTTACTCTCTATCTTGCTTTTGAACAAAATTTTAAGAGAGCCTTGAGCCAGCCCGAAAAAAAAGTCGCGTGCAAATCAACTATTTATTTATTTATTCATTGTTCGCCAACAGATATTCCTTAACTGGCTACTTAACTAAACATTAATATCTAAAAGATACTGGTAAAGACCCTTCTTAATTAAATCCTTAGGGGAGGTTGGGTCCAATCGCACCGAAAGAGGCAAAATATTAAAATAATGTAAGGGCTGTCCATATATTACGTAATCACGATTTTGATGATTTTTGACCCCCTCCCACTCATGTAATCAAGAGTAATCATTAGAGAAACCCCCTCCCCTATGATTACGTAACCATAAACATTTTGTTTCACAATTCATAAAAAATCATTTTTTAAACATATATTTTGATATAAAATGATTACGTAATCATTGCCCAATAACCCCCCTCCCCATATAATCAAACATAATCATTTCGCTGACCCCCTCCCCCCTATAGGTGATTACGTAATATATGGACAGCCCCTAAGGCTCTGGAAATAGGCTCATTATGGGCGTAAATCGTTCTGAGTACAGGAATGTATAGTAAAAGGGTTCAAAAGTTTTTAAATGCCTACCCGGCACAGAAAAATTAACTTTACTTAGTAACTAAGGATAATCAATTTTCCCTGCTATCAGGTCGAAAATAAAAATGAGGGCAAATACAGTTCTCCTATCTTGTAAAGAGGACAAGTGTACAAGACGATATTTAGCGGAATAGGAAGGAATTCTAATTCACGCTTGTGTTGTTTGTACCGCTTGTAGAATTTATTTCTAAGATTCTTATATTTATACCCGGTACCCATAGGGTACAAGGGTATTATAAGTTATGTAACAGGCAGAAGGAGGCATCTCCGACCCCATAAAGTATATATATTCTTGATCAGCATCACCAGCC
>VNKF01008167.1:0-21394 GCA_008044355.1 Drosophila lacteicornis
GCGAGTCGATATGGATATGGGTGTCCCTACTTATTACTTTACTCAATCTGTTTAATAGCCATAAACCTACAATTTTCCCAAAGCTATCTTCCTTTCTTGTTTTAATATAATAATATTCATTTTATTCAATGCTAATATGTAATCATTTTGGAGAATAATGTCAAGCTCAATAAAATGTAAAATTACTTATTCCTCACCGGTTGGCTTAAGATGATTTTTTCTACGAAATATTGATGCGGCTTTTAGTCTTGCTACTTTAAATTAAAACGGTGAAGAATGGGGAGTCATTTGCTTGCGAGGTTTGCATTCGCTATGGAAGTACCCAAATGACACTCATGGGAGGCATCGGAGTCCATGTGTTTTAAGCGGAATTGCATGTGTAGGACGAATCTGCATCTCCACCTCCACCTCCATTGCATCCGCATCCGCAGCAGAATCATCATCATATATTTACAAGTATTTGCTGCTGCTACAATTTTCAAACAATTTTTTTTAACGACTTGCGGTTTATGGTGGGTCGGTTTTGTTAGGTTTGGATCGGGAACGGGTACGGCATGGGCATGGGTCTACAGTTTCGTGTGGTATGCCACACATGGAAGGAACCCCTCCCCGATCACAGCCCCTGGCCTGCTGCTGCCTGTGCATTCATGTGGAAATGAGTGCAGCCAGCACACAAAGTTGCGAATGCAGAAGAAAAATTGGATCAGTTTTAAATACTGGTATATAATATAATATAGCTCATCGATGACCTTAAAAAGTAAATTATTCTACAAACTTTTAGCAAATTTTTATTTTATGGGACTCTTATAATGAAGGCCAATATCGCTCTTCAGACTATAATGTACGATCAAGTTGTGATTTTGTAAATGGATAGAATTTGCAAAGTAAATTACAATGTGGCTAATGGACTAGATCGGAATGGCAGCACAGTGTGCGACGTCAAGATCCGATCTTTTTAACATCCTTAAACAGTCCGCTTTTAGTGATTTTTCTGCCAGTGCACGGATGCGAGGAGAGCGAAACAAAAAAGGAGAAAAAGCAAACAAAACCAAGCCTCGCAGTGGGAAAACAATGGTGCTGCTTCTGCTGGCGATGGCGACTACATAAGTGGTAATAATAATTCCGCTCAAGAGGCGTCGCCCGGCGTTTCATTTCAATGACACACAAACCAACCAACGTCTGCTGCTGCTGATGACGACAGTGGTGACGAAGGGGACATTGAAGGGGCCGGGGTTAAGTGGGGGCTACAGGCGGCGAGGCCAAGCAGGATGAGGATGAGGACGACGATGATGAGGACGCCGCCTGATGATGCCTCTGACGTGAATGGCAAAATACTAAATGCTAGGTGCAGCAGCAGCAAGTAAATCCGTGTTTTTGTCATCGGACGACCCGCATCGTCTAAGCCGCACATTGTACATATGATCCGATATGAGCCCCATTCGGAGAAGGTAACCCCACATAGGTGGAGTGTAGTGTGGAATGACACCGAATACCCAATGCTCTATTGGTTTAAATGATGAAATAGAAGGTTATTTGACTTATACAATTCCATATTGTTGATTTTTATCAAAGAATGTAATTTATACATAAATGTATAAGTTCAAATAACTGGCACAGTCGAGTCTCGGATTCTTTTCTACTGAAGTGAAGTCGACTATAGACCTCGAGTTAGCTAAAATTACTAATATGTATGAACATTTCGAATCTCAAGTCACAAAAAAAAATGACAGAGAAAATGTTTAGAAATTAATGATAATTGTTTCGGGCATTTAAATTGTTCTCAAAGATAATTGCTCTAAAATAGTAGAAAAAAAGCACAAACCAAAATAAAAAGTTCCGGCCATGTGTGCTTCTTCTAAAAGATATTTAACTTGCTTGGGTAACTTGTTGCGACTAAATACATTTTACATATACGATCTAAAATTTTAAAATGAACTCATTTAGCTTTGGAAAATTAAAACATAAAGTAATAATTTCTAGAATAAATAGAGCGAAAAGCTGATGCGCATTATTTAAGATACCAGCTTATGTTAGATTAGCATGCAACCAATCTTTAACCTCCTGCCCAACATTCTTACTACCCGAAAATGTTGTAATTATCCTAATGTTGTAATTATCATCTAATGTTTATATTCATATAATGAACATCGTAGAATATTATTTTGGTTGAATATAATATGTCGAAGTCCGAAATCGAATTTATTGTGACTGTGTTCAAATGCAAGGGTAAGAACATGTCCTCCCTTTCCCTCTCAATTTCCGATGGCTTAATATGGCGTATGCAAGGCTCGTCATTCATTCATTGACCCAACCGACTGTCTATTGGTCGGTGTTCCCCCATTCACCAGTCGACACAGCCCCTACGCCAATTCCGGAAAGCGCCCTTGGCCCCCTAAAAATCCAACGTCTGCTGGTGGCTCCTTTGATTGCATTGTCTCGTCATGGTCTCTCTTTTTTCTTTGCTTTTTATAGTTCTCACTCACTCCAATGCGCTGGCAGCCCCTCATTGCCTCTCTTCCTACCCTTCCCCGAGGTTCAGTGACGGACTCATTGGGTTATTAGGAGCTAAAGTATTCCAAACAAAGTATAAAAAATGTATTTTTATAGTTTCGACTAGGATTGTTCAGCTTTAAAATTAGTACATTTACAAAATAAATTTTGATCTTATTTAATTGGAAATTAAAATCTTGACCCCCCCGAGTATGGGTTAAAAACATTCTCCACATACGCCCCTGGCTGAATCCAACGTTTCTCTCACTGCTTCTCTCTTGACACACAATTATGTTGATGACATTGTTGTTTATATGCTATCGCTGCTGCTTCTTTCCCCGCTGCCGCTGCTTCTTCTTTCCCCGCTGCCGCTGTTGTTTTCGCATCCTTCAACTGCAGCAACAATAACAATGCGGACACTTTTTATGGGCATTCTGGGGCTGCAGCATAAGTATAGGCCCAAATACTATACATATGTATGTATCTCCCGCTCTCTCTTGCGCATATCTGGCATATCTGTCTATGGCCATAGCTGCATTTCTTGCTCCCGGTAAATGTGTATGCAAGGAAAGGGGAGTACGTATTTTTATACCCTTGCAGAGGGTAGTCAATCCAGCCATGTCTGTCTTTCCATTTCTACGCAAGCGTTTGTTTTAGTTTTCCCAAAAGTCATTCATTTATTGCAGGTACTACATATGTCTGAATAAGGTGGATCAAAAGAATATATCGTTCAATGGAACGATCGAAAAAATAATATTAAACAAGTCGGAAAGCAACAGTCGAGCGTAACCGACTGTGAGATACCCTGTACATAAGACATTGTGAGTGAAATTTAAAGGCACATTGAAATGGCTAGTTTACTTTGTTTAATTATACTTAAATTTATTAAAAGTTAAGGCACAAGGAAATGTTGCCAAATAAAGCCTAAAAATCATGTTAAGCAACTTATAAAAACACCCAACATAAAGCCAAATGTTGCTAGGAACATGTTGAGCATCACACATTGGTGCTGTCAACATAAAAGTATATGTTGCAGAAGAGAAGCAAACGCAGAAAGTTTATGGTTTAAATTTTCCATGTTTAAAATTCAATTGTAGTAAAATTTTTTTGCATCACCAGAAAACTTTCTTTACATTTAACTAAAATCGTTCGAGTGGTTGAGTCAAAATGCAAACTAAAGAGTCAAACAAATTAATATGTTGACAATTGAGCATATTCAAATATCCTAAGACCTTTTTCATTTTGTATGTATGAAACTATCGACCTTTTCTTCAAGTATTAATGGGAAATTTATTTTGATATATTTCCGCTTGGGCCATCAAGATTCAGAGATTATATATACTTTTTTAAAAATCACTTCTTCCACTTTTTTAATACAGCCTAATGATGTTGTAAATATCAAGTCAAATTTTCTTAGCTGCCCTCATCCAATCAAGATAACGTACTGGTTTTTGTCATTAATTCTATTCTATCCCTTTAAATCCACGAAAATGAGTTATTTAATGAATCGAAATTCCGGGTATATTGTAGTCGGAAAACCCCCTTATTGTGCTTTATGTGCTACTGTTATCGTTTCATTGCCGACCCATCTAAGCAACCCAGCATCGGCTGCCAGCTTAGCAGTTTTACTCGTTCCGCGGCCTTAATTAAAAATTCCTTAGGTGTCAAATGGCCCGCAGAAGTAGATGAAGATGTTGTTTCTGTGGCTCTAGGGATTCCCTTTTGACCAAGTGCAATTGTCTCGAATTCTCGATTCTCGGGATGCAGTATGTTTCTCACTTCAAGGTCTTTCGGCCTGTCTTCGCGTTCGCCGTCGTCTCTTTTTGTTCGTTCCAAGAAGCGAACGCATAAATTATTTCCTTTGATAGGAAACTTCTAAGGATTCTATTCCTGGGAGCCGATCAAATTATGTAGATTGAACAACTGTCGCCGGAGCAATTAACCGGATTTCTGTGTTCCCCGAAGAGGTGACCCGTAGAAACCCAGATTGCGTTTATTGAAGAAAAATGAATTGCACCGATGTTTGGCCGACCCCACTGCCGAAGAAAAGCTTTATCTAATAAATTTCCACCCAGCACGTAACACGAAATATGCGTGTAAATTTCAGTTATTGATTTATGGCGAGGCACGTCCATATGTATACGAATGTGCATGTGTGAGGGAAAGCATTTGTATAATTTCGCAAAGTAATGGCATCTCCAATGTGCGAACTTCCCCTGACCATAAATCAAGATGAGCCCGGCCAAACAAAGCGATTTTTCCTCTCCTCCCCGCGAAAATATATGTACGTTCGAGAATTCCAGCGGGCCCAGTCCAGCACCGCACGGCCCAGCCTTTTCTGGAAAAGTTCTATTTGATTTCGTATTAGAAGCGAAACTGCTGAGCTCACATAAATTCCGCTTTTAAACGAAAATTAGTGAGTGGCGGGGTCGGGTGTGGGAGGAGTCGAACGGAATCAGTCCGAGAGATTAAAGTTGGCAACGTGCTTTAGTACGTGGCTGGGGAATCGTTTTCCGGCGCACACTTTCTGCCATCTCAGCTAGAATTTCCAGCAGGAACGTGGCAAGTTTTTTGAACCGAAAATTACTTGGGCAAATATTGCTTTGTTCAATCGCCGCCGCAGCTTGGAAAATTATGAGGGAAAACTTGCAGGCGGAGCAATTAGAAAACTTTTCCCGGGACAACTGTCTCAGATGGCGAGAGGAAACTTCTTTACTGCACTCAGAAAATACACATTCTTAGACAAATTATTATTTAGTAAAAAAACTTCGTATCTATCTTGAAATTTTGTCAACTTTTAATATAAAGTATATAGAATAATAATGAATTCCTAACCGGCCCTTTCACAGATTATCCGGAATATTTAAAAATTAGAATCAGTATAGTTAAGGGCTCAGGGTTGTGCATTTAAGATAGGTATACATTTTTAAAAAACACATTTCTTGATTGTCAATTATGAGTTAAAAAGATTTACTTTCAACTGCATATTTCATATAACTTGTCATTACAATTTTTATTTTCCACATTGCCTGAGTGGAAAAATCAATAGAGCACTCAAAGACAAATAAGCTGCTTTATGGCCAGTGGATTGAAATTGAATTTCCCGCGAAGACAACCCTTCTACGGATTCGTGGCCTGCGGAACTTTATGAGGGCTCTTCTGTTGACTTTGTGTTTTAATGAGATTCCCTGTCAAGGCTGAGCGCATGCCCAACGCCCTTCCCGAAATCGTCTAATTGCACACGCGGCTCGTGAAAGAGTCCCGGACGCGGACTACCTGCCCCTTCCCGGTTCTACAGAGTATTCTCATCCTGAACATATGGCGTTCGAGCATACAGCAACCCAGCGAGTGGCTCGTAAAAAATTATCTCTGCATTGTTCCGTGGCACGGTCGGGGTGCCCATAAAATCCCAGACCCGAAACACGGAACGCCGCACCCATGCCAAGCGATCCGGCGACGTCGGCATAAATCACTAGGAACTTGTTAATTGTGCGCCTATTTATTAGATGCATTTGGTTTTTCGGGAAAATTGAGGTGGTAAGTGATAGGCAGACACATGCCGCTAAAAGGGGGAAAACAGACATCGAACAGGTGACTCTGTGTGCCAGACTTCGATAAGATATGTAATAGCAGAGCTATTGGGGTTGGGGTTTCAAGCCGAAGCCAAGAAATCAAAGATGCCGTTCCAATGAATTTACTCCAATCAGTCTCCAATAAAGACGAAAAGCTGGCAAGTTTCTCTCTATCCTGGCAAACTGTCAAAATAATTAACAAGAGAATTGCTTTAAGGAATGTAATCAATTCTAAAATAAATATGCAGCTCAATCATATTAAATTGAAACACTTCTGGCATGACTAGCACGATTTTCGAATTTCTTATTATTGAATTCCTAATGGTACAAATTCGATAAGTTTTACCAGTAAAAAATGATTACTACAAAAACATTGAATTTCTCTAGGATTTATAATGCTAATGTACAGTTATCATCATCTACTACTTAATATGATTTTGAAAAAGGTTTATACAGGTAGCCTTAGCTTATCTTTACATATTTTTTCTTGGATTCTTCATTACCATACAGTTTTATATTCGGATTAAAAATAAATTGTAATTTAAACCAACCTGTAAATGGTTTCACATTTAGTAAGAACCAATAAAGTATTAATATATTGTCTGTTTGAAGTTATATGAGTAACTGATGTCTTTACTTTAAGGCTCGGCCGCCTGTATTGATTGCTTAAGCCAACGCCACTTTTAACCTCAACTACTTGTTGTTTTGCATTTAAACTCGTTTTGCCCAGCATTATTTCGGCGAGTCATCAGAATATTTTGACGCTTCTCGGGTAGTTGCAATTTGGTGGCAGATTGAATAACATCATGTCTCCCAAAACAATCGCAGTGGTGAGTTCTACGAGCATAGTTAATGATTTCTCTGTAAAATATACATTTCCAGTGGATTCTAGTTCTCTGGATTAATTTCTTCGAGTTGACAGGTGTAATGGGTGGAGGATACCAGCTGAGTTTCACGCATCCTGATGGATCGGCCTCTAGAAGGGAATCGGCGATAGTGGATCCTGAGGGAAATATACAGGTCGATGGCGAAATCCAGCAGATATTCTCAGGACCACATGAAGGGACGTTAGTTCTCCTTTATAAAACAGGACCCAAGGGTTATAGGATACGATATACCTATGCAGCGGGCACTGAGAAAATCTTAATGACGACTCTAGCTAAGAACGAACCTTTTTTGATAAACAGAATTGGAGTGAATGCTCTGAAGTCATCTGTTGGTTGAACTAGATTTTATTGTAAAACTAAGACAAAAAATTAATAAAATAATAAAACAAATCAATAGATATCCATTATAAATATGGAGAACGTGAATCCACATACACATTTTTAGTCAGTCAAAACGAGTTTTACAAAAAAATCATTAAGATCTGTGTGTATTATATTTTGTAGCGTGAAGTCCGCTTGTACTAATTAATTAAGAATTTGCCTCTCGAAGTATATGTGTATTTTTTTTTTTGAGGTGTAGAGTGTTGATATAGCCAGAACATTATTATTTATAGTTTAGGTTTCATAAGTAAAAACTGGGGATGAAGTCACTGAATAATTAACAATATAAACCCCAGTTTTAGAATATTTGTCTTACCAGGAAAATTGTATGGAATGGTTTGTTATACCCGGTACCCATAGGGTACAAGTTAGTGCCAACCGAAAATGTATGTAACAGGCAAAAGGAGAAGTCTCCGACCCCATAAAGTATATATTAGAGACTATAAGAGCTAGAGTTACCAAATTTGGTGAGAGCATTGGAATCTGTTGCACCCAGATCAAGTTTGTTTTAAAATTTGGCCACGCCCACTTCCGCCCCCGCAAATCATAAACAACTTCATATAAGCTATTATATAGATAAATATAATAAATAAAGTGGCATTCGCGGATGATAAACATGGAAGTTATTAAGCAATAAAGTTTCTGTGTATGAAGAATCATACAGAGAGAGCGAGAGAAAGAGAGATGTTGAGAGCGCACGTGCGTGTTGCCTAGCAACATTGTTCCTAGATATATTTGTATTTGTTGGGTGTTGCCTAGCAACATTGTTACTAGCAACATTAGTCTCTTTTGAGTGTTGGTCAGCATGTTTCTAGCAACATTTATTTTTATTTGTCAACATTTTCTTTTTTCCATGTTCATGTGCTATTTAATTTCACACAAAACGGTTTGGGTACCGGGTATCTCACAGTCGGTCACACTCGACTGTAGTTTTCCCACTGTTTTTTTTTTACCATACAAGTGGGCATTTATGGCCTTTGTGTTCGAGTCAGGTGTACTTAATTTCACTTAATATTAATGATAAATTATGGAGAATAAGTTTCTATACTATAAGGGCCATGACAACTCCATTCAAGCCAGGAACCCAAACACATATTTTCCTCCCTCAGATTAATCTATCAGCCAGCAATCCGAACCATTTGAATCAACATGAGCGGTAACAAATATTTATGGGCAATGGAGCGAATGTTTCCATTCCGAAGCGTTTATTTATTTGTGATACAACTTTTCCAGGCAAATACAGACCCACACAATAAATAGTACGGCTGTGTGTGCTTACAAATATACAAAATTCTCTTTCTGTTCAGTTTCGTGTACTGTATTTTGTGTGTATTTTCTGCCATGCCAGCTAACATTTAATGTTTTTATTTCCTTTCATTAATGACAATGCCTGTTTGCCAATATTGACATGATCTGTATCTGTATCTGTCTAGTAGGGAGAAGGGTAAATGAAAAGGAGGTCTAGCTGATGTCGATCGTGATGCGACTAGCTTTGATTTAATTATACACTGTTCTTTTCGATCTCGAATATAGTATTTTTCTTCTCGAAAGGAGGTCAAGAACAAAAATACCAGAACCGAGAAGAAGAATTCTCGCTCTGAGAACCGTTTTTGGAAAATAATTATTCTTGATTTAAGGAGAGGTTAACGGCCTGTCCTGTTGTTTGTCTACCTGTCTGTCGATTTTTATGTTGTAGAGTCCTGGAAACACTTTTATTTTATTAAACAGCTTGAGCTAAACAACTTTTGTTCTACCACTATTTGGTTTTCCCGCTAGTTTGGCGGGATATCAGCTAAAAAGCCAGATTTCCAGCGCCCATAACTTCTAAACGACTAAAGCTAATGAAACGTGCTATATGTCGTTAGAAAGGTATTTTGAAATGATACTAAAAGCTAACATTGGTAAACCGAAGTTGGTATACCCCTGCAGTCTGCAATTGGATCATTGAAAATCGAACCTCTTTAGTAAAGTTGAAAAAACATCGACTTTTGTAAATTTTAAATTTTACATGTAGAATTTTACAGTTTCATATAAATCAACCGATCGCTTCTATGGCAACTATATGATATAGTGGTCTGATCTTAATGAAATTGAACCCGTAATTCTAGAACCATAAAAAACTGCTATATCTCAAAATTTACGAAATTAGAAATACGTTTAAAAGCAGAGAAGTTAAAAATTTTTTTACATTTATTTCGCCATCATTCCTATGGCAGCTATAGGATATAGTAGACCGATTTCGGTCCGACTATACTGCGTGCTAAAAAAATAAGACTATGCTGAAAATGTCAGCTCGATAGCTTAAAAACTGAGAGACTAGTTCGGGTAGACAAACAGACGGACATGGCTAGATCGACTCGGCTGGTGATGCTGATCAAGAATATATATACTTTATGGGGTCGGAGATGCCTCCTTCACTGCGTTGCAAGCATCTGGTCAAAATTATAATACCCTCTGCAAGGGTATAATAATCCCATATAGCAAACTTCTTATATGGATTTTTGTTATGGATTTATGGATTTTGTTAATTTTTCCCATTTGAGTTTTAAACAAAAAATTATAACAGGAATGGGAGACCTATGTATGTAGATCAGGGGTCCGCACCACTACAGTCAAATGCCAACATTGCATTTGTATGAGTGAACATTGAACACTCTATGGCTAGATATGAGAAAAAAAACAGCTAAAATATATTGTTATATGGCAACAAAATTAGCTATAACCTAAAAACTAGCTATTTAACGCTAAAAAAAGCTAAATTTAGACACACAATTACAATTAGTCGTTACTTATTCTTCTGTTCTCTTTTTTGCATACTATCCGTGAGCGGCAGCGACGCCGACTGAGAAAAATCCTATCCCGCTGGATAGGGCCGTGCCGACCACTGATGTAGATACATATGTCATTTTAAAAACTTCTGATATCAAATAAAAACACCTCCTAACGAGGTGAAATTAAAGTGACGATGGCACCTCCAACTTCAAAAGTTTTTGATATCACATTTTGTGAGGATTAATAGTAACGTTAACAAAAAAAAAAATTACAAATAATTCAACTAGTTTCGTTTTCGGTACTAACCTGTAAAATATCTAGCCCTGAAACTAAAGATTAGCGTGTCGAATTCGAAACTAGTTAAATTATTATTTCACGCACATTATATAATATTGGGAATTGCTCAGTGCTCTGAGTGACCGTTGCAGTTTAATTTTGCAAGATCGGCCCGACAAAAACCAATATATATTTTCCTTGCATTATTTATTCTACGAGCTTATTAACTTGTTCCCTTTTTTATTATATTTTCGTTAAGATAAGCATATACATATACAAAAAATACAAAAAATATAAGGAAAAAGTAATCTTACAATTTCCACTTTTCATAATATGTATTTTCCTAGTTTATTATCCGATTTTACTCACGTTTTCAGAAAACGAGAAAACGAACCAGATATCCGCTCAATCATATTTATTTAAGTTAATCGCGACTAAAGTTTGTAATACGTTATTTATTATTTTTGAGGGCGGAAGTGGGCGTGAAAAGAATGATAAGAATGTTGTCACCAAATTTGGAAGCTCTAGAGCTCTAAGTCTCGGAGATATGTTGTTTCATACGGACGGACAGACGGACATGGCAAAATCGACTCGGATGGTGATGCTGTTCAAGAATATGTATGGTATACTTTAAGCGGTCGCAGATGCCAGGTATAATAATTTAGTACAAAAATTCATCTTTTGGAAAACTAAACCCTAAGCTATTTAGCATATAAACGGCAGCTTTTAAAGAATCCACCAAGTTGCATTCAAGTTTCCCATAAAGCCCGAGGGTATCATGAGCTTCGACCAACTTAGATGGTCTTTCTTCTCGGTTCTTGGCTATGTTTGCTCAGTTGGTTGACGATGATGTTGGCCAACTGTCGACAAGGGCCGCTGTTGTTGTCTATTTATAAGAATTATATTTGCACTCTGCGGGCCCTGCTGTGCTCATTTGTGTTTTCAGCACTCGGAGGGGGAGCCAGACATCCTCACACATGCGATGCGAGCCTCAATTACTGCTATATACTTCCATGAATTATCAATAATTGCCTAATGCGGTTATCAGCGACAAAGGCGCGTAACTATCTCCATCTGGCAAGGAGCAGGACTTCGCCCAGGTGCTCTGGGTGGGCAAACATCCATTTGAAATTCATAAGCTCATTAAATTTTCAGCAGCCACCTCGGCAAGGCAATCAGCAGTCAGCAGTTTCCCAGACTGGGCAAATACAATTAAAATGCCATAAAGCAAATTAGCCAAGACAAACTTTTCATATTTAGCCGCGAGCTGTGCAAATTAGATGCGACAAGACGGGCGCTTAGGGGCTGAAATGGGGCTGTTCGGGAATATCTCGAATTTCAGTATTCCTGTACTTAGTATTCCGGGGCCAGGGCGACACTAAAACACATCCTGTGCCTGCCGTAATTGCCAGGCGGAGCGG
This sequence comes from Drosophila lacteicornis, assembly GCA_008044355.1. Classification (NCBI taxonomy): domain Eukaryota; kingdom Metazoa; phylum Arthropoda; class Insecta; order Diptera; family Drosophilidae; genus Drosophila; species Drosophila lacteicornis. The sequence goes on from VNKF01008167.1 coordinate 11,800, forward strand.
CACTCGTGGCTGCAACTTCAGCAAATTGTTGGCAATTATGTGGCACAAAGTAAAGTAAAACACAGTGCGACAGCCAAAGGAATGCGATGGGGAATACTGCGGCCAAATGCGGGCCTTCGAATGGGGAGTGGAAGTCTCTTTGATGGCTGATTCTGTGGGTCGATGTTGCTAAGTTGGTAATTATCTGATCAGTTCTATTAAGTTTTGGTCTTTAGGTGATTTAATTTGTAAAAAAAATATAAGACTTTCCTTAAACATATTCTTTCCAAAGAGATTTTAAGGCTGGAATTTACTGCGTATAAAAGAATGATAAATTATATTTGCTTTCTTTACACTTGTGAAAATGAATTTTTTCATTAAATTCGCTATGATGCAATCACTGAATATTATACTCGATTTCTTTTACATTAACTACCCTCCTTCATATGCACACTCCCCTTAATTTCCCTTCGATCCAATTAAGATTACAATCTAAGGGTATTTTAGAAAAATGAATTCCATTCCAAAATCGGAACTCTCGGCTAGCTACCCACCTCACCACCCCTCTTGGTTCGACAACATGCTGGCAAGTGTATTAAATTATAATTATTTGTGCATGACAAAGGGTCATGAAACATGCCTAATGACACATTTGCCACAGACTCGAACAAAACGCGGGGCCGCCACCACAACAACAGCTCGTGGGCGGGGTCGGGGATGAAGGGACCCTGGAGATGGGATTGGAGGGCGGAGGTGGTGGCCAAGGGGCAGACCTTACGTGTCTCCCTCTGGTGAGGATAGCGACATCGTCCGTGTGTGTGTGTACACGGCTACAATTAACCACGCTCGTTATGTTCGAGGCGTGCGGCAGCCGAAAAGAAATTAAACAAAATTGCTTCAAAACTGAAAATTTCCACATGTAATGCAACACCAGAAACACGTCGAGCACGCCGAGGGAGAGAATAGCCATGATACGTCACAGATGGGATACATCTATCAGGTTATTATAAGACCCAATATTTATATATATTTCCTAACTGTAAAATAATTTTTCTAAAATATTTGTAAGGATGTAAGAAACAGAAACATGTTTAAAATTATTCAAACTATTTTGAAAAACGTTGAAGTATGCCTTGGCCTATTGCCTAAAGACAGATTTCGACGACATTAAAATTATAATATGTAATGAAAAACCACCTAAGGTATCTTTTTTTAACAAATAAAAGTAAAGCACAAAACACCATGAGCTCCAGCCGTCCAGTGTTGTATTATCCAGGTAGAGGATTGTATCTCTCAAAATAGGAATATTATATAGATATAGGAACATTCAATTTTAGTAAAGTATTAATCTGATGAAATATATTTATTATACCTGTAAACTATTATAACTATTTTTTTTTTTTTTTAGGGGTTTGTTGCTGTGTTTTCTATTACTATCTTGTAGTAACTTTTAAAATAGTGTAGGGCAGAGTTCAATGGATTAATACAATTGTGAAGGAAAGTGTAAGAAAGGGTTAACTTTAGGTGTGAAAATTTATATTATTCTTAAAAATTCCACAAGATTGATTTCTCAATTGGAATTGATTTAGTAAAATCTAGTTAATAACATATCTAACAAAAGAAATCTCAGTAAGGGTATAAAAGCAGGGTTGAAGTTGCAGCACAATGAAGACAAGTATTCAAACTCATCCCTTGGCAAAAGCCATGGCCAAGCCAGTCAGCAGTCATCAGGTTTTTGAACTAATGTCTATTCGGCATTTACCTTTAGTGGAGTTTTCCACCCCCTCTTTGGATTTTCCCGCCTCTCGAAACTTTCGCTGCGGAACAGTGGAATGACCAAAGTTGAGGAGCCAAGCAGCGCGATAAGCGCATTTGGGAATGTTCCATGTTTTTGCTAAGGGCCTGCAGATAAGATCCGTAATGGTGCCCGCCACATTTAGCCGGCATTGCCGAACAGCTTTGGCTTAGTTTAGTGACCATTTAAGAAGTGTTTAAGGAATGTTTCTGGCAAATATGCATTCATTTGGACCTTAAATAGCCGCAATCTTAGGGTCTATCTTTAGGAAGTCTTCTGCAGTCGGATTATTTGTTAAGCAAACTCACCAATAAATATTTCCTGCTTTAATATAATACAATAAAAAAAAAACATTTAATTAGCGTGAGTTTATTGTATGTATTTGCAACTTATTATAGATAAAGTATTTTATTGTTTTTACTGTTCATATATCAATGATATATTTCCAATAATAATCCCATTCAGTTTTCAGCATGATTATCTGGGCACTGCTGTCCCATCGACTTACTTTCCATTTGAAACCCCGTTTCTTGGCTGCAATCGAACACCCGGGCCATATATCATCTCTCGCTGGGATTAATATACTTTTTCGGCTTGGATATTCCGTTGCGTTTCATGCTCTGTTCCGTGGATCTTGGACCACGGTGATTGTCTAAGGAAATTTGAGTCGTGGTCGTGTCGCATTTGCTTTTTTTGCTGTTGATTTTTTTCCTCTTTGAGCTCAGCTTGACTTCATCCTCCTCTCTTGGCCCTACTTAAGTGTTGCAGGCAAACAAGACTCGGTAGAAGACGGAAAAGGCCAAAAACAACAAGAACGCGGCACATAAACTAGACAAACATCGATAAGAGCAAACGAAGGTCCATTCAAGTGGCAGCGAGCAGGGCCGGAGGGACGTGCCTCGGAAAACAGAATTTACTAAGCAAATACGTGCATATGGAAATGTATTGGACGAACATGAACTCAGACCTGAACTCGGATAGGTAGAGTTCTCTTTCTCACTTACCCTCAACACATCTATTTTGATTCCTAAGCGAATTTCGTAATTAAACGGAAACGCTTCGAAATTAGGCAAAGAGAGGAAACGACATAGTGCCAGGGATTGTGGAGAATCCGGGGTTGTGATGATCGCGGGGGGCGGATGTCGATTCACCAAAGGTTGTTAATTATTCTACCAACAACGCATATGGCTGCCTTTCTTATACATTAACCACTTTCTATGCATCAAGTTGCAGGGAACACTCTTAATATGAGTCCAGCTTATATTACAGTGTTCTCACCATTACCACATTGATAGTGCGCTAGAATGTGTCACTAGAGATTCGCGGAAACTTTTGAAATCATTTTTAAGAATTTGATTGTCGATTTGTCGATTTTATTAAAGTTGTAAAATAAACAATCAAAATTTCAACAATTTAATCACTCTGTATCTTACGAATTAATATTGTATTATATTTATAGTTTTATTTTGCTTTCCAATCATTTTTTTTTGTTATGTTTTAACTGTTTGTAGTGTCGAGAAGAGAAAACGTTTTATATTACAATTTATTTAAATGGAGTTTCTTATTTCTGGGCAACACCCAAGTATTATATGATTTTCGTTAGTAATTAATAAAATTACCTGTGAATAAAACTATTATTTAAGACAGTTGCTTATTAAGTTATTAATTAATCTTATTAATTTTTCACAATAAATAACAATAAATCAATCATCTTAATAACTTTATTTATCGTATAATGATTTCAAACTAGACATTGTTTAATTATGAGTAAGGTAGCTTAAGCAATTGCAATTGCCCAGGCCATTAAAATTTTATGATTTTAGAAACCGACAAAAAAAAGGTAAAAATCCGAAGCAGGTTAACAGGAAAAAGGATATGACCTCATTAAGATCTGCACAATTTTAATGACTTTCTTTATTTTGTTTTAAACAACAACAACAAGGGTGCAGCCCCGCTAAGTATCCTCCCCTATCGAGGGCTCACTGTCCGGATGAGACTCTGTGAGTGTGTGCTGGGATGATGGGCCATCCATATGCGTCAGGTTGTCGCTCTGCCGGCAATTGCTGCCAGCTGTGTTCATAATTTGATATGCGCCAAATTTGATTCGAGTTTAGCTGTCGGCCGCTCAGACGTCGCTTTAATTAGCTACAGTTGGTGACTTTTTAATGGGCAGACAGCCGACCAAGATGAGGATGAAACGGTACTCAGTTTCATGCCCCGATCTCCGATTCAGGTCCGGACTCCGGCCCTCGGCCGCTTATCAATTGCGCTTAAATCGCGCACATCAATTACACGTCTGGCACGTTGCCCCGGCAGGCCTATCAATAAAATGTGCCGCGTTTCAGGTTTCGTTTTTATTTTCCCTTTTTTCGAGGTGATTTAATTGAAATACAAGCCAACGGGCAGGCTGAAATCGAAGGGACAGGCCCCTTCCCGACGCATTCGTTTTAAGTCTCAGTCGTAAAACTAGACGGCGACCACATGGAAATTAATACGGTGATTTCGATGCTCTTTCGCAGGAAACCTGAGTCTCCTCATTTTGAATTCCCGATCCGATGCTAATATGTGGAATTGGACCGACGCTTGAAGGGGGATCCGCGGGAATGAATAGCTCCAACTGAATTACGATTCACTAAAACTGGATTTTTAGGCCATAGAAAATACAGCTTAATTTTTAGGCAATGTTTGGTCAAAGCTCAATATTTTTAGGTAATGTGTGACCTTTATATCCATTATGGCCTAAAATTAAGGGAATGCGGACCAAAAATATTGACTTTAAATATATGTGTTTTAAAGTATAAATATATACATATATTTTTTTTTTAGCTATAATATTGGTTTTCCAGTATTACAACCACTTAAAATAATTAGGTAGTATGCCAAAATTAGAAATTAGAAAATTGCTTCGTCCGTCGCACGCAGACTTTAATAAAATTTAGGATATTAGACAAAGTGAATTTTAACTTCACTCACAATGTTTTCGTTACCAAGTATCTCACAGTTGGTCACTCTCGACTGTAGCTTTCCTTCTTGTTTCTTATTATTCGCTTAAATTTATTAAAATAAATTGTATGGTAGAAAAGATCACTTCGAATCAGATTAGATGTCATCTGTTATATTGTTGTATCTTTCAGTTGTCATAATAATGTGGGTAACATATCAAGTTGAAAGAAATTTCTAGGAATTATTCCTCTAATGACATTACATTATTCGGATGGTTTCGTAGCACAATATTTATGTAAGGGTCAGTCATAATCCACGAAGTAATCTAATAATAATCCCAACCTCCCAAGGACGTGTTCCTCAGTGTTGGTAAAGTGGGCACGATTTCCCCCTGCTCATTTCCCTCCTTCCAGTTTTTCTCGCCAGTTGGCTCTGCTTATTCCCTTGTTTGCCTCCATCTCGCATTTGTCATATTCTTCCTTCGACCCTGTTTCCTTGAAGCCCCCTTGTCCGTCGCTTCGCTCTTATTCATTATTTGATTCGTTATCGACTGCAGAAACTAAGTGAAAGATTTACGCTTCAATTGGTTTTATTTAAGCGCAAAATGCAGGCCGCCCGAATGAACCAGGAAGAGAGACGGCCCTACAGGGGGGAAAAGAGAAGGGTAGCATCGGTTATGGAAATGATTTTTGGAAGCGATGCGCGCCAGTTGCATTGATTTACATGACAATTGCGATGAAGAGGGCGAGGGCGAGGAGGAGGAGGGCCTGAGAAAATGCACAAGAGACTCTCGAACGGAGAGATTCCTTATCGCCACTGCCAACCCTGCATGATTTATAAGACGGGGCTCCGCAGCGTACAGAGCACAGGAAGCCGGCCCGATATCTTTAGCTCGGGCGCCCTGCTAAAAGCAAATCATTAGCGACTCCATACGGAAGTCTGAGTCGTTCAGCCCTTTTCCACACCTTTCCCTTCTCTCACGTGAAAAGTTGGCCCAAAAACTGAAACAGAAAACTTGGAAGCAACCCCTCGGCTTCGGACGGCCACGGAACTTTTGCCTGGCGTCCGGAATTTCCGCCTCCATTCGAGTAAATAATTCTCCAACTCAGGCCTTCCTCTCCCTCCCTGAGAATGAAAATAAAAAGTAAAGTAAGTTGTAATAATTTGCATTTGGCTGCCAAATGAATTTAGCCACTCAGGCGAACTGAGAGGGTGGTGCTCTGGTAGAAAGATAACTTTTAGCTTCAATTTCGGATAACTTTGGCCCGGGCGAAAACGCCAGCCAGCCAGCCAGGCTGCCATCCCGTCATTCCGTCATCCGGCAGTCAGGCAACCACCTGCTGTTAACTCGGGCCGACTTTCCCATTTACTGACTGCCCAGGGATGGTTTTCCGAATTTCTTGGCAATTCTGCATAAAATTACAACTTGCCAAAGTGAATTCACTTAATTAGAGGCAGAGTTTCTGGGCGGAATTTCGCACATGCATGAAAGATCTAAAGACTCAAGGGGAACTGTAATATGTTTCTTAATTTCGAATTGCAGCGAAAGCAGTGAAACGAAACTGATTTATATTTCACAGAATATTTTGATATATAGTACAGCCCCATATTAAACATATTATATTACTAAAAAGAAATAGTAGGATAATTATTTATTATTTATTGCCTCTGCTTTTGAGCCTCGTCGAATCCAAGCTAGTTTAGTTTCAACCAGTTTTCAACCATTGAATACTTTCTTTTTGGCTTTGTTTTCTGTATTTAGGGAATCCCTCTCTTGAACTGCAATACCAACACTACCTGTTAGCATGGTTCGCTTTCCGAGATGAATTTCCAGAAACTTTAGGGCCGTCCAGCAGGAGCATAGCCACTGCGACAGGCATTAAGGGAGCCTGCGGAAAGGTCACATCCACCGACTCTGTAAAGACACCAAAATAAGCCACCGCTCGTGAACTTCGCAGTTTACGTGGATCGCTTTTTTGGGAACTGCCGCTTCTGACACCCTTAAACGTGGCCAACTAGCAGCCAAATGCATGGCTGAAAGGCAGAGGCGACGGCGAGGGCGGCAGGTAGAAGGCAAAAGGTTGCTGCCACACGTAAATATTCTATACATTTTTTTGTGCTGCCTGTCTGGCCGGCAGTTCCCATAGTTGTAGTTGTTGGTGTGCGAGATGCACTTGCCCCCCGCCGCTTCCTGTCCGTACGTGAGTGTCCGTTTGTCCGTATGTTGTCCGGACCGTGTTCAATTGTCTGCCGTCTGTTCAAATATTTTAAACGCCTGCCAATGGCCGGGGAGGAGAAGAGTGTTGCGACCTTAGCCAACTTTCGTTCACGTAATTGCCATTCTCATTGGGTTTCAGTTGCGAGAGTAGTTTGGGCCGGGCCCGGCCTGAATAATGGGAAGGGAAGGAGCACCGGAGGGATTCATGCGGTGTAAACACCTTGTCCGGGACCTGAGCCTCGCCTTGAGGCAAAAACATTTCGTAATTCGGCTCTTCTGGGCTCCCGTTGCCTTGCCCGAAAAGCATAGATCCCGATGCTCAGGCTGCGCCCAGAATACCATAGCAATTAGGCATCAGAGCACTGAGCACGGCTGCATGATAGCACGATACAACACTGAGGGAAATTACTTGCATTTAAGGTAATTTGTATTTTGTTTTCGTTAAAGCTAGAAAATGCTCTGCATCCAAAGCCTCTGTATTGCACTTTGACCTGATTTTGTGCTGGTATTCAGCTTTAAGAGGATTCCATGAAACCCTGAATCAAGTTCCTTTGAGTTTATAATTTTCCCAGTGTACAATAGCTCGATAGCATGTGGGCATGGCCAGGTCGCGCTGCTGTTCTGGCCAAGCTGCCAGGAGATGAAAGGCAACACGATTCGGGGCGAGACTCGGGCTGAAGTTTCTTAGGTGCGTCTAATGAAAGATTCAAACAATCGCGACGAATGGGTGATGGGGTGGGTTCGGGGAAGGGTAGCAGAAGGCGCCGCGGGTGCAGCCCCAGATCAAAGACCTATCGATTGAAATTCTTGTAGGGAATTTTTGAAAATCAAATATTTTCAATTTCCTTTCCGTGTTGGCAGTAGGGCGATGCTCAAGCCTAATTCAGTTTGATTTGGGAAGGCTTTTGATTTCTTAGACCTTAAATTACGAGTTTGTTTCCGCAGGCAGCTCTTAATTAAAACTTAATACCACGAGTCGTGTCGTTTCATTGGGCAAAAACCAATTATAATTTTTTATATTCTTGCATATTGAAGCACTTTTCCTCTGAGATTTTTGCATTCAACGTTTATAAATTGGTAGTAGTTGGTTAACATTGAACTTTTATTCTAAATGCTCGTGTTAACAAATGAACTTTAGGTTTTAATTAATTACCCGCAACGAAAAGTTTTGTTTGATGTAATTGGTAATAAGAAAGCCGCTATTAAAGTGTACCCAGCATTGCTGAAATTCTCGTGGACCCCCTGTAATTATAAATACCCGTTGCCATAAAACCGCTTTGAACTTAGTTCCTTTATTGCCACCGAAGCTTCCCCAACCGTTTTATACAAGTCCCGAAATTGCAGCAGTGGAAATGCATATTGCCAATGGCAACAGCCAGGCGAAGCCTAAAATTTAATTACTTTTTATTACCAGGAGGCGGAGGTGGGGTCGGAGCCACAGGCAGAGCCAGAGCCAACAAACCCACCGAGCCAGGCCTTAACCGAGTCGAAGGGGATGGAGGCTGGCTGTCAGGCCATTCAGGCTTGCCTTCCCTCCTCGTCTGACTAAAAACTTTTGATTTGGCTTCGTGCATATATAATAAGACGTCCATGTCAAAGTTTCGTTGCCGCCGTCGCTCCCGTGTAATATAATAATACACACTCCAAATTAATATTAATTCTTCGATGGGCGGAGGGGCGACGGCAACGCTCTGGGGGTTGGTTTCTGCCCGCAAAACTAAGACAGCAATTTATTGTAAGATAACGCCAAAGCCAGCCTGGATACGGGATACAGTCCGAGGCATGCTCCATTTACACCCGAATTTATGGCACGTGCCTGTGCCACCCGAAAACGCCCGTCGGGGCGTTGGCCAGGACTTTAATGAACAAGTTGCAATGGGGCGAAATAACAGGAAAGCAAGGAGGAGATTCCCCCATCAGCGCTACAAGTGCTGAAGCAGATCATTTGTACAATAAACTAACAGGCGAGCTTTCGTGTTGATTCCAGCCAATTTAATTACCTTTCCTGTCACAAAAGTTAACTTAAATCGGCACTATACGAGTGAGACTCAATCGTTAAATTTAAATCATAAATTAATGGTAAAGAATTATCGAAATCAGCAAATACAAGATGAAATTCGAAGCATTTATCTCGGATTAGATTCTAGTTTCAGAGCTCAGCTTGGACATAACTTTATATAACTTTATGTGTGAATTCTTTCAACTTACACTCAACTTAAACAGGTAACGGGTATACATATAAGGGCATCTTAGAGTGTTAAAAAAAGGACTTGTGTGTACTTGAAGTACACATTTATCAAGAACTTCTGGGAAAAGAGAACCAGAAAATGAAAAAGCGAGACTTGCTGAGGACTGTGGAAATGGGGCACAGTGGGACGTATTTAATTTAGTTGCCATGCAACTTTTCACTTTTGTTTGTGCAGGCCCTCCGCCCCTTGGCGTGCATTTATCTCATCGCCCTCGCATCTCTTCGTGGTCCGTTTCTAGCAAACGTCGCCGCTTGTTTGTGACATGTTTCGCAATTTCTTAGGCTTCCGGTACTGCAACTCCTCCGCTGGTTCCTTATATTCCTTACTCTCTATTCGTTTTATATTACTGCTGCCCCTTATTTTGCCCCTGGCACTGGCCATTCTGTCACATTCACACAAACAAAAGGCGGC
>VNKF01008169.1:0-26260 GCA_008044355.1 Drosophila lacteicornis
CTGTGAGTCGCCCAGAAAAGGGTTAAATAAGTTTAGACAGGTCATATAATGCAATTTATGATAGTATCTTTTGATTTCCATAGCGTATTTGGTGAGAAGAGTGTCACTGTTGTATTTTCATTTTTTTTATTGCAGATAATATTTTTCTAGCAAACAAGTAAAATTTTCAGGTTCTGTGGTTCCAAGGGGGGGGAAATTTCCCTAATTTCCCCCCCCGTGGATCCGCCACTGATTACTTGTATTACTTTTTCCCTTATACTCAAAGTGCCTGATAGCTATCTGTCCGGAAAAGTTAATCACCAGATAAACCTATCGTAAAGCCAATCGGATTTCTGCCCCCTAAAATGTATCTGAACATAAGAGAATAACTTATTGTACTTAGGTACACTACTAACTATCGACACGGAACCGAACTGTGATGTAAGGCGTAGTCGGAAAAGTAAAAAACTGCAGTAAATCTCTACTTCTTCTTCACTTGGTTATCGGAAATCAGCTTTGCAGGCCGATAGAGATTTTACAGGGAGTCTTGGTCCCAGCTAAAGTTAGCTCTTACATTTACACGATAGAGAACCAAGTGTTTTTTTAGAGAGACTTAGAAGGGACTATGCGAAATTTTGACAGGGAGGCTAGAAACTGGGCGTAAGTCATAGTATGAAAGAGGTTCTTATCTGTTCTTAATTAAATGATATATAACTTTATAAATAAGAATTAAGCTTTTTTCATATCAAATCTATAAAGATTAAACAAATGTATAAAAGCCCCGAGAATAATTTTAAGGAGAATTGTCATTCGAGCTAAAAGTAATTAGGAGTCCTTCACCGAAAGGCTAGATGTTTGATTTCGGTGCAAATCGCAACGCTTCCGAGCCATCAGCGATTATAAAAAATCCAATTCCATTTATTTGCTTCAATCAATTTTAATCAAGTCCAGTCGCCGGATGCAGACGCAGGGCAGGCGAATCAGAGAAAGAGAGAACAGAGAGCCCGAAAATACCGAGACAAGGACGACGTCCCCAACTTAGCAGACTCATCGCATCTTAGGCACCTTTACTTCCCCCCAGACTAGGGCAGGTGTAGGTTTATCTTGGGGTTATTACCGCTGAGTGGTGCCACACAAAATAATGCATTAAGGACGACAGGCGGGAGGAATCGGGGCTCGGGACCCGGAACAGGACAACGACAGCAGCTGCGTCGACTGCACGAGCCGACTGTTTGTGGGACGGAAAACTGCAAGTGCCACCCCCACAAGGGCTCCTTGCCGCCCTGGAAACTGCATTCGGCTCCCCAACCCCCCTCCAGACAGGCATGCTCGGTGATTTTCCACCTAAGCCCGACTCTTTGCAAATTTATGTGACTGAGTGTGGGTTTTCTTGGGCCTTTTCGGCCAATACATGGCCAATACCTATGTACAACAAAAAAGGCAAGTTGTCTTAAAATTTAATGATTCTCCGTGCTAGAAAGAGAGAGAGAGAGAACATACTCCGGAACTACTCCTGGCAGCCAGGTCCTTGGGCCTACTTGCAGGCCAATCTTTTTATGTACACGCATACATATGCTGCTGCCTCCTGCACTTGTTGTTGCTTCTCTTACTTGTCAGAGCCTGCAATAATAAGTTTTCCATGCACTTAATGTCAAGTAAACAGAACACCCTCACCCAGCCCCATCGGACTACCCGGACTGCATTTTCGGCTGCTTCGGCACACGACAGTCGGCACTCGACACACCAGTGCCACCAGTGCACCCACACTGGCGCAACAACAGGCCGACTTTTGCATAGTTTTAGGCGCCTTCCAACACATTACGCATACGCACGCTTGCCCGGCAGGCCCCCCAGTGCACTGCAGTGTTGCTGTTGTTTTTGCAAGTGCAAGTGCAAGTGCAAGTGCAACGACAACGGCAACGACAACGACATGGACTGCAACTGCATCTGCATCAGCAACAGCAACTGCAACTGCATCTTCGAATTTCTTGTGCAATTTCTTAAGATCCTTCCCAAACATGCCGCACTGCTCGCACGGGCCAGCTAGCCCAGCCGTTCTCACTCGCACCCACAGCTGGCAGGCATGGCAGCGTCTTCTTGGGATTGGAAAATTTGTTGCTGCTTCATTTTCTTAAAATTTTGTTCAAATATGTGAATAATTGCAAAAGGTTCGGGCTCGGGCCTATGTGCCTGCCATTTAATTTTCGGAGACGAGAGCGAGTGCGGGACGGGAGCGAGGGTGACTTTCTTGAGATCTCACCAGTACATAATGTGGAGAATATATTTTGCAATTTGCAACGAAGTTCTCCTTGCTTTGTCAACCCGCTTGAGATTTACATAAATAACTAAAATTTTAATATATGTTTATTAAAGCTCCACTCTTAAGCAGGCCTCTCCCTGCAAAAAGCATTTAGACTAATTGCGTTCAACTTTTGATTGGTTGGCCATTGATTGTGCAAAGTATTCTCTGTATACAAGTCTCAGGCTGTGTGATAAACGGGGGGCAGCATTAAATTTGCAACTGTCGATGAGCAGTAAAAAGATCTGCCCGTTTTCTTGGGGTTATTGTATGCTCATTCATGCACATTAGACAGAAATATTTCTGCAAATGTCCAAGTACTGAAAATTACATATTAATATTTAAGCTCAATGGTAATGAACGAATGCATACGCAAATTTGTGGACAATATTCAGCAGAATTGAATACCTCTTGTATTCCCCTTTTGATGAAATCTTTATCTGGGCATGTAATATTTTATATCTTATTTTAAATTATATTCTTATTAAAAGTTCGCCGTTTAAGAACTTCTTCTCGAAGGCTAAATATTGTCGTAAAAATGTGTCAAAGCATTTTTAGGCTTAAGGTAATATCACAGCCAAGGCTGAATCTTTGACCATCACATTAGGAATATAGTCAAACAGCATTTCCTAACCAACCAAAATATACTCTCTCTAATACAATAATCAGGCGAGTCTATATAAAAAATTCCCAGACATTTTCGGATGACACTAAATTATTATTGATCAAATACACCCAGAAAAAAAAAAACGATTTTTTCCAAGAACACTTCATCTCACTTTATCTCAAAGAGGCATTCTTGAAATCGAGAAGAAATCTTTCTCCATTTTTTTTTTATTTTTTAAGAAGCAATCTGGAAGTTGAGAAGAAGTTACTCTCAATTTTAAGCTTTTAGATGAGGGACCTGGAGGGTAAAACATAAATGAAATTAGAGAGAGGAGAAAATTGAGCGACCTCCGTTCTCATGGAACTATGGAAAGTTTTTTTAGATTTGGCGACTGCCACAGTGGAGCCTGAGTGGAACATTTGGAAGTGTGCTGGAGTTCTGACTCTCCGGGGATAGAGTCCATTGTGTTTTAAAAATACGTGAGTATGTTAAATATGTTTTACATAATAATATATATACAATTTAGCTTTGCATGTTATTATTATAGAAGAAATATAAAATTTGGCTTGTATTTCCTAAGCTCAAAAAATAGTTTATATCGCCTCATATTGAAGTCAACTTTTATTTTTATCGAAAACGGTTCGCTTTTGAAAACAAGAAGACTTATTTTTAATTCTCAAAAATCCTTTCTCAATATGAGAATTCTTCTTCTCATTTCTGGTACAAATATGTATTCTATTCAGAAATTTTTCTTCCGCTACCAATTCTAAATTCTAAACAATATTTCCGAATCTAGTTCAGTGATCCACAATTCCAGCTAGAACTTCCCCTTGATAAATCTGGCTGTTATAGGGCTTTCCTCGCTACTAGCTGTATCCAAGTATTCTCCACATATTATGTAGCTTTGAGGCTCTAGCCAAGAAACCAGCAAAAAATGGCCGAAATGAAATACAAGTATAAATTGTGTGCGCATTGCCAGCGGCAAGGGCGACACAGCCAGGCAACGGAAAAAGCAGCACATAATGGCGCAAGACATATCCCTCGAAAATCTCACAACCAGTGAAGGCGATGCGATGTGATGCGATGGAGACCTGGGGACCGAAAAAGGAACAGGAACTGGAAGTAGGACGGGCTGAGTAGGAATGGGACACATGCGCTGGCCGGGGCACCCCGAAACCCATCAAATCTAATCTCGCAGCGTAGCTGCTGATGCTTCCCGGACTCCGGACTTCGGACACTGGGCACTGGACATTGGTTGCTTAGGATTCCGAACTTCTCCCCACGCACTCAGCCAGACCTTTGCTGAGCATTCGAAAAACTAAGCGGACAGCTTTCTTGAAACGCTCCTTGCCCCTCCGGTTCCTCCTGCGGCCAGAACGAAAATTGATGACCGGCCAGGGTCTGCTGGTCGTCCTGCCTGTGGGTCGTGGGAATGAGAATGGGAATGGCAATGGGGATTGGGAGGGACTTCCATCCAAGGTGCGGGGTGTTTGCCGGATTCGGTTTGGTCATTGGCGCTGCGGCCAAAAGAAGTAATTCATCTTATTTTTTTTCCCACAGCCCCTCGTCCTTTTCCTTCCTGTTCTTTCGCTTACTCCCGCCACCTTTTTTGTGGCTTTCTTCTCCCCTTGCCCGCTTTTCTGACCTTTTCTCCCATTCGCCTTGGCGACGGCATCTCAAGACGCCCACATGAGTCAGGGCGAGGATACGCCAAAAGGATAATGAAAGGAGCGGCAGAACTTTGCAATAGAAGGGGGTTAGGTGGACCAGAGAGGGCCCGGACCCAAGCGTTGAACTTAAGTGAACTCAAACAAAGCGAGCTGGCGACTCGGGGGGCTCTTGGAGAAAGGGAGGCAGGACTCACCAAGCTGATCCCTCTGACACACACACACACACACACACAAACACACAGTGGTGGCTGCCTCCAGGCATCATTACATCAAATGTCCTTCGCATTTCAGCAAAACAACAAGATGGCGGCTCCCAGCCAGAGGACGAAAAGGCAGGCAAAGAAAAACCCCAAAAGCAGTCGGTTCAGAAATCAGGGGCCTGAGAGCTGGAGGTTACCCAGACGAACCCAAGGCTGGGGGAAAACGAATAGCGGAAGCCGAGGGCTGGGGGTATTGCCATGGTCGCGCCGGAGACGAAAGGGGCGAACTTGGAACTTGGCGCCCCAAACGCCAAGGCGAAAGGACTAAGCTGGAATAGAAGTGGAAGCCGGGAGATGGGAAGTGGGAGCGAAGATGGAGCGAGGTGAAAAGGAGAGCCAAGCTCATTGGCGCAAGCAATAAACGTTAAATTTTTTCTTGCTTCTACAGCATAATGGCACAAGCATCGGACACCGCACTCCCGGACAGCACAAGAAGTCCTGCGAGCGGTCCAAAAAGTCTGACGTGCAATAAAAGACCGAAATCCTTTTCCATTGCGCTAAGCTCGGAAATGCTTGAAGGGTGGGATGGAGGGCACGAGAAGGCAGTCGCTGAAATTTCGGCAGCAGGAAAAGTTTCGGGGCCGAGGGGCAGCTGACGAGTCCATTCAGGGGGTTGGGGTATAAATGGTATAAAAATAATCGTCATAAGAGGGTGACTGGGCGAGATGGGTTGCTTAGCAGGGTACTGAGTGGGTGGCTACCGTGATGGCACAGTGGAGTCCTCAAAAAGGCAGTGGAAAATATGACAATTAAAATATGTCTTAAGGGTAAAGATGGTAAAAATTATACCAATAATTATAAGTCTTTTTCAATACAAAATAAATCAAATATATTAATTTGTGGTCAAATTTAAATAAATGTAAAAAAAGGTAAAATATGGCCGATTAAAAGCTTAAATCTTCATATAAATTTACTTAACTCGTGCTAAAAATTCCCTGATAATTTATAAAGCTAGCATAGAAACGACCTGACTGTCTTCATTTTTCCTATTTATTCAAGGCTATAAAAAGTAAGTTAGTCCAGTAACAGTTGGATTATATTTATTTATATTTTATTTATTTGTGTGCCAAATGAATAGCCATCTTAAACAGGACCCTACGATCAAGACATTTTATTCATTGGCATTTGATATTTATCAGTTGTCAGTTAATTGAATTGTATGCCCCATATTGACTGCATGAAGTTCTGGGTTTTCCACAGTAGTCGCTCTCGCCGGACTCCTGGATTGACACAGGAGAGGAAGGTACACATAGAGACCCCTACGAAGCGGACTCCTTTTCGCGGAGCAGGCAGGGCGAAGCGCCACCACGGCCAGCTCGTCGTCCCTATTGATTCCCCCCTGTCCGCGCCTTGGCTTCTGGCCAAAGTCCCTTCCATTTTCCATTCCCTGTGTTGCATTAATTTTTACCATTTGCTCTTTGTGCTGCAGCGTATATTTTCCCCTGTTCCGTTCGTTATTTTTTTTCAGCTAGCTCCGCTTTTCGGATGGCCGGGGTCTGGATATTTTAGAGCTGGGCGCCTAGTTTGTGGAGCACATCCCCTCAGCGGACTCCCTCCCAGTTGCACTGTTTGACCAGAGCTTTGTTTTCAACCTATTCCCAAATAACCCGAGGCCATTAAATTGTCCCTTGCTGCACACACACACACACACACACACACGGAAAAGCTGGCGCTCTCACACACGCAAAGGATAACTATGTTAGGTTGAGCCGACGGCTATGAGCCCTCGGACCCACGCCGCACATCAAAACTCATTTCATGTAACGCGCATTATGCTTTCCACGGCATTTCGCGTCCACAAACTGACAGTTGACGGATTGTAGGGGCGCCACCTTGCCACCTCACTACCTCCCCAGCCCCTGTGCTTTGGTCAAAGTTGTATTTGATATACATAAACCATTTGAAATCGGTACAAGCTTTTTAAAGCTCCATTCGGGGGTTCCCACGCAAGGCAATGGTGCCGGGATCTGGGGACATGGGTTCCGGGGGCCCACACATAAATTCCATTTATATTCCAGCTGACTGCCGCGCCCCAAAGTCGGTCTCCACCCTCACACGGGTTAAGCTACAATTTGATATGTCCATTGTGTCTTATCAGGCGACATGGTTACCGCAGCGAACCCCCAGCGAACGCTCCGAGCTGCCAGAGGGTCTTGACTCGCCTCGAAGTAACACTCTGTGGCCCGGGTCCCCTGGCAGATCCTTGCGGCCTTGCCCAAATAAAACCCCCAGTCCCCAGTCCCCACGCCTCTACACCGCACCGAGTGCGCAAAATATATAAAAAAGAGAAAAGGAAAAGCACTCAGAAAAATGTCCTTAGATGATTTTCTAAACGGAGCTAAGAATTTTAGGTAGGGAGTGATCTTGAACTTAAAATAAGGCCCACCCTAGGTGATATAATATATATTTTCTGGATCACACTGGACAATCAGTGTCAAGCTATTGTGAATCTAACTGATAAGGTTAATATTGTCTAAGATGTGATCATAGCCCCCTATATACTGCATACTCTGTCCCTCCTATTTTTAAGGCATCTATAAACTATAGTTTGGACAAACTAGGGTTCTATATAATAAGAAAATAGTCCAATAATATAAGCGAATGAATTCACTGTATGTCTACATTGAGGAGTTTCGATTATCACCTGAATCCCACGACTTTTATAAATTAGAAAAATATATTATTTCCCTTAGTGTAGGACCACACACTCGGAAGGGCGAAATGAAAACGCGCGCTCGTCAGTCAGCTAGGTCCCTTTACCTTTCCCTTTCCATTCGAAGGGGCGAGGCCAGGGCCCAGCCCACATCAGAGAAGCGTTTTTTCCAGAAAATCCCCTTTCCCGGCCACCGTTGCCACCCCATCCCGGGCTCGTTTCCTGCTCAACAAATGCCAAGAAAAAGTTTTTTCGACATCGTTCCACAACCGCCATCCACCATCCGCCCAACTCCGTCCTCATCATCATTGTCGTTGAATTTGAAACGTTGTTGCAGCCACTGGGGTGGGTGTATATCGGTCTGCGAGGGGGTCAGTCGCCGTCCTCAACGCCCTCTCGTCTTCGTTTATGTTCTCGTTTTCGTTCTCGTCCTCGTCCTCGTCCTCGTCCTCGGGCCAGTGCTCGCTCTCCTTGCCGTGGCAGGAGCAGGAACAGGAGCAGCGCCACATGGCTGGCCAAAGCAAAGGCAACACATTTGAAGAGGGTCGCACACATCGTCGGAGTTTGAGCTTGAGGCAGGGGCGAGCAAAGAAATGGGAAACTAAAATGAAAGAAATCCAGGGACAGGAACCAAGTGCACTGCAGATAAAATTTTCCTAAAAGCCAAAGGTTGGCGCTCGAGAAAAAGAACAATAAGTTTGTTCAAGTGTTCCATCTCTAGCAACATCTAAACCTTTATTCTGTTAAATATATTCTCAAAAGTGAATTTTTGAGGAGGTTTCCCAAAACTTCAGGTTCGCCGATTAATAAAATATATCAGCATTAAGGCATATCGTTCAATAAAAGCCTTTATCAAGCAGTTTTTATCAGTTCGACACACACTTTTTCGCACAGTCTTGGAGAGGGGTTATTGGACCCGGGTGCATGGGAGCCCCAGCTCCAGCTGTACTTGTCTGCTCGTTTGTTCTTCGATTTAATGAAGGATATGCCGCATGGCTCACCTCTAAGCACCCAATTCCAGATCCCAGCCTATTTCTTCAACTTTTTTTATATAAATTTCATAACTTTTCCCTGCTTGCACGGAAAAAAAGTTTTTGCTTTTAGGCCTAAAAAGCGGGTTGAAGCCCTCTTTTCGCTCACCCGTTTTTATTCGGATTTTGGGTTGCGTTATTTCTTAGAATTTTCCCCGTCCTCCCTCGGTTTATTTTTTTTTTGTGCCTGCTGCTTTGCATAATACGAGGGTTCTCTCGGGCGAAAGGAAAAGAGTTCGAATGGGGTAGAAAATTGACTGAAAAACTGGGCCCACCTTGGAGAGGTAGACGCCAAAAAGATGGCCACGACAGACAGTGAAAATATGAGTAAGGCACGAACAAAAGACAGGGTTGAGAGCTCATAGATAAATGAAGAAGGTTAGCCAGAGAAAGATTGTCATCAGTGAGGTCTTCTCCAGCGTCTGACTTACATTTCGCTGCAAACCCTCAAATATGAAAGTAAAAACTAAACCAACTCCCTGACCACTTACCCATATCCCTGATCTCTGTCCTAAGCTGGTCCACTGAATCCAATGTCAAAAGCAATATTATTTCAGTTCCTGCATGCAGAGTCCTTCAATTATGCTCCTTAGACAGACCCCACTGCCCAGTCGGAAAAAGCGATGGAGGGGAGCTCCGGAACACTCTGGGTGCAGGAGGTCGTGCGGGTGGGAGCCCGCTCCCTCGATATTGTCAAAAGTAATTAGATTCGAGGTTATTACATAAGCGCAAACGAGCGTCCAAAATTGGGAACCCTCGCACACACAACGAAGGAGGGGTGGAATTAGGCACAGCCCGATTCTGTCGGATGTGGGGTGCAACTCTCTGCCCATTTTTATTTTATTTTTGGGCACGAAAAATGTGAAACAAAGTTACAGAGACGGGCCAAATGGTGACGTCGTTTCCAGCGCCTGTTCTTGTCCCCCTGCCGGCCCCTGGCCCCTGCCCACTCGCATCCTCGTCGTCGCAGGCAACAAATTAAATGCTGAAAATAATACAAAGACATCCTCCCTCCTGGCTGCGCTAACGATTCTGGTGACGCGAGCTCAGTTTACGCTTAGCGTGGAGGCTTACGGCACATGGCACTGGCTGATGACGATGGCGGCCTGATGGGCTGGTGGGAAGTTGGTAAGACGGAACGACGGAACGACGGGGTGACGGGATGACGGGATGATGGTGCCTGGTGGAGGTGGCTGTCTTCACTGTCATGACAACAAGGTACAGAATCTTTAGACCCAACTTAGGGGTGGAGGGTCTGGCCTTCAGAAAAGTGGGTGCGACTTAGCGCGCGCTATCTTGAACGGGGAAGTTTCACGATAGAGGCTGCCTAATGGGTGGAGCCACTGATCTGAGCAGCATCCCATTCGCTTTCCCTACCCTGACAGCCTTCAGGGGCCAAGTATTCCCAATTAGAGCTACCTCTCAACAGACCAGTAGAAATGATCAATGAAATAATCTATCTATAATATCCACGTCCCTCTGTCCGGCTATCCATTTGCCTATAAAAGATACATAAACAAGTAAGAAGTAAACAGTCGAGCGTGAGCTAAAATCGAATTTGTGGCCCTAAAATAAAGCACTTAAGAAAAATATCAAGTCGATGGGACTGACGATATAAGCATAGGATTTATAACATATATATATATATATAGATATATAAGAGGGATCTACGCTAAGGAAAATTTTAGTAAAAAAAAAGGCTCAACCTTCTATGTTCTATCTCGTTCGCAGTCGTCTTAGATGGTCAGTGGAGTATCAAACTATTAAAGACTTTTTTTCTTATTTTTTTACTTTTTCAGTCATTAGAATAAGTCATTTTGGAGATAGAGCCTTTGGGAAGCTAAGAAATTTTTGGCTTGCTTTCTTTAATTATACGCTTGCAGTGAAGGAGGCATCTCCGGCCCCATAAAGAATATATATACTTGATCAGCATCACCAGCCGAGTCGATCTAGCCATGTCCGACTGTCTCTCCGTCTGTCAGTTTCTACGCGAACTAGTCTCTCAGTTTTTGAGCTATCGGGCTGAAAATTTCAGCATAGTCTTATTTCCTATGCACGCAGTATACGAAACGGACGATATCGGACCACCATATCCTGTAGCTGCCATAGGAATGATGGCGAAAGTATTGTAAAAAAAATTATGAACTCTCTGTTTTTCAACGTATTTCAATAAATTTCGGGAAATAACAGTCTTTTACGGTTCTAGAATTACGGTTTTAATTTTACTAAGATCGGACAATTATATCCAAAATGAATCGATTTTCAATAATCCAATTGCATACTGCAAACTTAAAAAAAAAAAACAATAAAAACTGCAAACTTCGGCGCACCGAAGTTGGCTTTCTTTCTCGTTCTTATGCACAAATCTTTGGATTCAGGGTATTTTAAAGTCGAGCACCGCCGTCTGTACCTTTCTTACTTGCTTAAACATTTACAGACGAAGTTCTCACACCCTCACAAAAAAGAAATGAATTATTTAATTAGTTTTAAAATCGGTATGCTGCGTTAAATTTCCTGATTACATTTTTTCAGCCAAGTACCGGATTTGAAACTAATAAATTTTTTGGTTTTTTGAATAACTATTAAGTATGTTTCGATCGCCTCTTTTAACTGACCTTGTTAAGAGGTGTTTTTGACTGGTAATAAAATTGTACAAAATTCCCAATTGCCAACTGACTTATTTGATATTTTTTTTACTTTTATCAAGCGATAATATATTTAATTGAAAATTTCCAGCAGTCTGTAAAAATCAAAAGTAGTTCAGGAAAAATTATCTTTTTTATTTACATTCTCCTTGAAAAAGGGTTTGTAGTGCCTCAGTTAAGGGGTGACAAAGTGATTAAAAAGTG
The DNA here is from genome assembly GCA_008044355.1 of Drosophila lacteicornis. Classification (NCBI taxonomy): domain Eukaryota; kingdom Metazoa; phylum Arthropoda; class Insecta; order Diptera; family Drosophilidae; genus Drosophila; species Drosophila lacteicornis. The sequence continues at coordinate 11,349 of VNKF01008169.1, forward strand.
TGGAAATGGGAGAGTGAAGGGCCCAAGATGCAGGTAAAACCCTCAAGGAAGTCTACACGGGTGTAGAGCTGCGAGAAGGGGTTAGAATGGGAGCAGAGCAAAACTGGGACTGTGGCAAGCGCGCTAGGGGTTGTTCGGTCTGAGATTGTGCCTAGTTTAATTTCAGTTAATTGTGTTTTGCTTCCGAGTAAAGCATTCGACTATTTGATGAAAATAATGCCAGAAAAGCGGTGAAATTTCTAAATTTGGTGGTTGGGAAATTCATGAGGGTGGCACGAAGAAGGGTTGAGCTGAAGGGAAGATTCCCTGCGAACTCCTTTGATAAGTAAGTACATACGCATATACGGAAGTAGTTTGTGCCAAGTCATTTGTGAATTTAATGCTAATGTGAATAGGAAAGCAGCTAAAAGCCGTGGGGTAGCATAGGGGTATGCCATTAACTGGAATACGGAAAATCTCTTAATTGATTAAAAAAATAACTGATAGAGTAATCTATATGATTATTTGTGATTAAATATTGTGAATAATGTAGAAAATATAAGTCTTATGCTTGTGGCAAGAGGAAGAACCGAAATAAATTGAGTGCATATCTTTATTTTGATTAGGGATTTAATAAACGTAAATACTTAAAGAAGAAATTAAAATTATTTTAAGTAGCAAATTAAAATACTATAAAGGGAACGAAAATATTTTTATTATTAGCTACGATTTTGGTAGGATCCATAATGAAGCAAATTTCTGGTTCCACTAGTAAATCTCCAAACTTAATTCGATCAAAATTATTATATATGTACATATACATAGTAAAAATCTACATATTTCCGAGTTTTGTAGCAAAATTGGAAAGGAAATTTGTCCCCCATAACTTTAAAATAATTAAATTTCTCCAAAAAAATTGCAGCTACTGATAAATATTAAATATTTAAATGTTGGGCATATTACCAATATTTCAAAAATATCGATATTTGTTGTAATGGGAAAATGTAAATGGACAAAATATACTAGTAAAATGTATTAAGCCTTGTCGAAATAGGCTCTTTAGGGCCCTGATCTATGCGACCTACCATTTCACACATCATTAATCATATTAAGCGCGTATCAGACGACACCGCGATAATAATTCAAAAGGTTACCGGTGATATTTTGGCATCAACTTTCTAGGAGCGAGCGCTGAGCATGAAAAATCTCTTGTTGCGGTCATATTGAAAGTTAATTGAAAATCAAGTTAATGCGTTTAATTGAATAGCCATATAAGCATATGTGCTGTCAGGGGCCCAGCGCTAAAAACCTGTACACAGAAATGCAATAAAAACATTAAGCGAAAAAAAAAAAAATTGAATCGAGTACACAAACATAAAGCACACATAATTGCTTACACACACAGGGACACACCTCCGCACACGCACAGCGGGTGGCAAGGGAGCGGATGTCCTGTCGATGCGTGGAGGAGACAGAGGCTCATGTGCATATTTATATGTGGGAAATTATATACAAACACAAACACCCACGCCCCGACGCCCCCACGGCCCCACGGCCCCACGCACACCGCACAACGCACACACAATATATAGAAAATCATAATGACGACGATGCATCATCGCAGAACAAAGGCGACACGCACAGACCCAGAACCAGAACCAGACCCATGACCATAACCATACCGAGAACAAGAACGAGGACCTTAACCCCTGCCCAGCCCAGGCCGAGCCCTATTCAGGGCAACCCTTTCGGGCAGGTGTGGGTGCCCTCTGGCACACTATTCAGGGAAGGGAGACTCTGCAACAACTGTCCCAATCAGACAATCGATGCGATTAGAGGATGGGAGCGGAGGGCGGTTGGGTGGCCACACAGATCAGCCGCAAGAAAGTGTCCTCAATCGGCAGACAGATAAAATAAATCCCGCCAACAGCTCCTTCTAATTATTATTATGGAAATTTCCTCTCGGAAAAACCAGGCATCGGTCTTGAGGCCTAAAAGCATGCAATGTTATCGATTTGAGGCCTTGTTGCTTCAGCCGCCATCTCGCTCTCTCGCACACGCACACGCACACCCACACGCTCGGTGCGGGGCGAGGGAAATCCATTTTTCTTAAGATGAATTTTGATTAAAATTTTCGACCAACACACACGTGCGACTCCTCCGTCTCGCTCTGGCCCTGTGTGGCTCTCTCGCTCGCCTTCTATGTTATGTATCACTCCTGCCCTCCCGATTCCAGGGGGTGTGTGAGGTGTCCGTGTCAGATGTTGCAGACTCTCGAATGTCTTAAGAAACTGCAGTTGCAATGGAAATAAATGCAACTCATTCTGCGACCGGGGTGTGGCATCTTTTATACATAAATAGGCAATTTACTTTGTTTTTCGATAGGCTTGAATTCCATCCTAATCAGTTTCTACCTTAGCTACGTCTTTGGGACTCATCTACCTGTGATAAATGGCTGTTGTTTCATGCAAATGGGTATTACGCCATAGGAAATGCCTGAGAAATATCTTATTATAGAAACCCTATACTTATACACTTGTGTGTTGTTGTATTTCCGTCGTCACCCAACTGGGGCCTTTGCAATTACGGCTGCCATTAAATCTGGAAGAGGCAAAAATGTGATTTTGTTATGCCCAGTCAGCAGTGGATGCCCATGGCCCCAAACCAGTTGCGTTGCTCAATCATTATTCCTGTGCCCCCAAAGTAGCAGCCACAAACTTTAGTGCACTTTCTTCGATCCTATGGCTGGCTCGCTCTAACCACCGCAAGCACAACACACACACATCCACGTCCGCTTGCCCTCTCACTTGCTCACTAATAAGAAATTTCCGAATTAAGCCCTCTCGCTCTGGCAGCTCGCATGCTGACTCTGTCTACGGCAAAATGCAAAAATGTGCATTAGGCAAAGTCCAAGAAGCAAAACGAAAACTTTTTGGGGCGGCACTGAAGGGGCAGAGGCTGAGGGGCTGCAGCAGGCTGGAACGGAAGCTGTTGCAGCTGCATGCGGTCAGCACGAGTCTGTGTGCGGGTGGCATATGCAGCTGGCTGGCGGAGGGGGGGTGGGCGTGTGTGGTTAGCTTCTTAAAATACAAGCATACGAAATGCCGAGTCCCGAAATTCTTACAAGCAAGAGTGCAAGTCTCTCTCTCTCTATATAACTATATATGTGCGGCTGTATGTGGTCAGCTGATGTATGGGAAACTCTTTGGTCAGTTTTCTTCCAAGAAAATCTAATCAACACACGCACACGCACACGCACATACACACACACACACAGACGCCGACGCAGGGCACTGCAGTGTGTTACGTATACGCAGCGTTGGACGTTGAACGTTGAACGTTTGTGCATAATTCGTTCGTGTGTGAGGGGGCTGCTGTACTGCTGTAGTTTGCCGGCGGGGGTAATTTCTCCCAGGAGGTAGCCCACAAACACAAGTATATATAAATGCTTTTAATTTGCACAGTACGCACACACAAAGGAGTGCAAAATTTTGAAGAAAATCCAGCAGAACAACTTGCTTTTCGGAAGTTGCTTGCTGGGCGGGGAGAGTCGTTCCTGGACTGGGTAAGTCTTACGACATTTGGCCAGCTGCCTGGGAGGGGGAGGGGCACATCGAGTGTGTGCGTTATGGGCTAAAAAGAGGGAAGGAGAGCGAGCATAGTGCTGTGCTGTCTTATCTTTTTACTTGAAAGCCACCTCACCTCCTGGGTGTACGTAAGGATCGGGATCGGGGCAGGGCCGGGAGCCGGGAGCCAGGACTGTACATCCACAGTTGAGTTTTGGGCTTTACGCATGCATAATCAATGCATTTTCTTCAAAGTGTCTACGCCTGAGAACCTTAGAGCGAGATGCAACGCTTTGGGGCGGGAGATGCGCTCAGCTTATAAATTAGTTGCAACATATAATGCAAGCCATATCTGTGTGGAACTTCTTTTGAGCTAAAGCCTGCCAAATGCCGTCTGCCACACAACTCATTGTAATTATTGGAGGGCAAGCTCTGGGCTGTTGGCACTATGAACTGCCGTTTTAACATTAATAAAGGGGAAATAAAAATTTCGATGGCGTTGCTTTTGCAGATTACTTGCTAATATATGGAAATTATTTGCGGATTATTTACTATTACTGCTACCTAGATTTAGATAATATTTTCATTATTTTTTCAGGTAAATGTTAAAAGTTCTCTTAACGAAAATTCACCACTCTTCTCATTATATTTTACTTTAAGTAAACATATTTCAATATTTCATATTTTTTGTATTATTGTAAAAAGTCGCTGAACTCCTAAAGAAGCCTTACCTTGAATCTCAATTATATTTGTATATGTAATAATTAGATAAGACTTTTCTTAATTAAGAGCAATTAGCTAAAACGTTAAGACGTTCAGAGTCGATTTCTAGGACTGACTTGTACAGTCTCATCTAAACCAATGCTTAACCGCACACATACTGATTAAATACTAATATTTGCTGAGTTTAAGAACACTCAATTCAAATAAAGTTTTTTAAGCAATTTCTTTGTGATTTTAGCTTTAGCTTTGCCATGTATACCAATCGTTAGCTTATAGATAGCATAAAGCCAAATTGTTAAACCGCGCAAAAGGAATCAACACATCAGATCTCTACAAAGCTCACCCCACTTCTGGGCTCTTCAATCCAATAAAAAGCAATTACAACCCAATCAATCGGTCATGCCAAGTGCAAAAATAAAAAACGAGCTTCGGCGTGAACCGCAAAGCAGACTCGAATGATAAATCAAAAAATAGTACTTGCAAAATAACTAAAAATAATGGCGCAAATCCCCTATTCCCCGGTCGAATATGCAAATAGAGCACAAATATCTTACCAAACAGCACCCTTTTGTCTGGCTTTGATTTTTATTTGGATCCTTTTGTGGCTGTCTGCCGGTTGTGCTCCACTTTTGAATTGATTTCGCCGAAAGTCGTAAATTCCTTTGGCAACTTTCGCTCGTTGAATTCCGCATCCTTTGGCCCGACGTCGATGTTTGTTTTGGAATTGTTTTCATGTTTTATTTTGTTGCATGCCGCGGCGCTGGGTTGTTTGTTGCCGTTTTTACGGCCAAGCAAAATGGAAAAAGCGTTCAAAGTCGGGATCCTCCATAATAATATTCCAAGCCATGTGTGGCAAGCGGAGCGAGAGAGGGAGAGAGCGGGTCACCAATACAATGGCATAGCCGCTCATCGTCCCTTTCGTTGTCGTCGTCGCGAGTTTCTCTTTGCTGCCTTTCGTCCTCGTTTCTCGCCTCGTGTTTGTTTATTTGCATTTCCGCTTGAGCTGCAGAACTCTCTCCTCTCTCCTCTCTCCTCGCGCCTGTGTGGGCTTATGTGTGTGAGTGTGTGTGCGCGCGAGGACTCCACAGGTGGTTGTGTCTGTTGCTTCTCTGCCTTTCCTCTGGCATTGTCATTGAGGACTTTTTTCTGTTGTTGCCCGCTTTCTAGTTTGTCTTGCTTGTTTTTTCGTCGGCTCCCAAACACTTTTGCCTTCGCATTTCTTTTCCGCTCGCCACGTGTGAGTGTGCGAGTGCGTGTCGGCCCGAGCGTGTGTGTGTGTGCGAGTGTAGCCTCCAGGACATGCTCATCATCTTCTCTTTGCATTCTCTCGCATTGTTGAGCGGCGTCTCGCTCTCGAGCCGTTTGCTTATTTGTTTGTTTTGCCTCCACTTTGCTTTTTCCTGTTTCTGTTGTCCTTTGGGGCGGATTGGGGGCAGTGTGGCGGCAGCGGCAGCGGCAGCGGCGGCAGAAGGATAATTTTCTTGGTCGCCCGGTTTTTTGTGCTCTTATTATGCCGCACACGGCTCAACTTTTCAACTTGTTCTTTTTAGCTTTTTTCGATGGCGGCAAAATAAAATGAAGTAAAAAATAAAATTTCGTCAAGGACGTTAATTGTTTTGCTTCTATTTTTTTCGTCTGGCCTGTATGCTTGTATGTGCGACCGAGATGGCGGCTAGGTGTTTATGTGTGCGTGAGTCCTTTGACTTTTATTTTTGCTTTTATTTTTCGGGCGCTGCTTGTTTATGTTGTTTTTTTCATTGCCACCTCAATTTGCGTGCACTTTGCGTCTGGTGTTGTTGCCTTTGGTGCTGCGTGTCCTTGCCATTATTTGGACTTCTTTTTTGCACTTTCTTTCGGTTTGAACGCACACACACTCTTTGTCCCATAAGTGGCGTTTAATTTATCAATTTGTCGTTTGCCAAAGGAAGTCATTATTTGATTGTTCTCTTCATTTTTTTGCCGCCTTCCGCTCCGTCCTCTCGGTCTCTTTCAGAAGGTTTGTTTACTATTGTCTGGGCTTAATCTTTTGTTTATTTGCCATCAACGTCATCGTTCCGTGTCTGTGCCGTCCGTTGTGTTGTTGTCGCTTTGCCGCTTTGTCGCTGCATCGGAAGTTCAATCGGTAGCCATGAAATCCTTTTTGGCTCGCCTCTCCGCTTCCCACTCTCTGGACGCTTGTGGTGTTTCGGTAATTGAAGTCAAATTGCTTATTGGGATGGATGCAATGTTGATTGAAGTATTGAGTGATTGATTGTCTTTAAGACTTGGACATTTCCATTTATGAGTATCAGCGAGGTTCGAATCTGATCCTCCTGCAAATTTATTGCAGTCATAAGTTATCTTCTTATCTTCTGTGTCTTATTTAAATGTTTATATTTTCTATACTTTTTCTGGGCTGTCTTATGATATGGGAGCGACGTCAATAGAAAGTACAGCCTATGTATAGGGGTTCTTGAAAAACCGTTGGCTAACTTCGCCATCTGGCAAAACTATCTATAGGAGAGATTCTAGCACATACGACGATTGGTCTTACTAACTCTACACCCAGACAAATTCATGGAGTAAAAAGCTGCCAAATTACCTAAATTCCATTTGACCTAAACGGAAGTCGAGGCAGTAATTGCCTCCAAATTGTCCAATATTCCATTATTGTAGTTAATGGAAACTGGCCTAAATTTTAGGCAATATTTGTCCAAAATGCTATATTTGTTGGCAATAGAAACAGGCCTAAATTCTAGGACAGATTTGTCCAAAATTAAATTTTTTGAATATTTTTAGCCAATACTATGTCTAAATCTTCACTTTTAGGCAATATAAGCCATAAACTTGATTTTTATATAATATTAATTTTGTATTAATACAACAATTTAAAATAATAAAGCTGTATTCCAAAATGCATACAGTTTTTTATTTACTATCGCAGTAGAGGCTTGCTACTTCCGTAGCACAAACATATCTAAGAGTTGGCCATAAGCCGTCACACTATGACAGGTATATTAGAACCGGGAATTGAATGCACACACGCGAAAGAACATTTTTTGGCATCCTATTACCTAACCAATGGCCTAAATATATAATTATAAGCTTTGGGTTATTGCCTAAATTTTAGGCCTACAATTCCTAAAATGTATGACCTAAAAATATAGCATTTTGGCAATATGACCAATTTTTTAGGCTATCATTGCCTAAAAGGCAATGAATCGCCAATTCCTAAAATTGTAGGAATTTGTTTTTTCAGGGTGTACGAATGAGACGATACATGACACTCCACATTGGATCTTTGCGAGCATATTGAGTTTAAATTGTAAGTTTAATCGTTGATAAGTATGTTTATAACCTAAACGCATTGTCTGGCTGTTACTTAACACAATCCACGCTTATGTTTTAATCGAAAAACAATAAATCTTTCTCAACTTCGCACTCATTCAAATAGTACTCATAATTAAAACCCAAATCCAAGCAAGCCCAAATAAGCAATTGACACCTTTTACGACAAGTCATCAGCAAACATGAAAATATACTATGAAAAGCACAAAAAAATATACGAAAAATCGGCGGACACAGGCAAAGAACAACTCGATCCAAATTGACAAATTAAAAGGGAGTGGACATTTTGCAAGGGCAGAATAAAGCAAAGGAGAGCTCTGAAAAGAAATCAGACTGGGGCCCAGAGGACAATTAAGCAGAAGGGTGACTGACAATTAGAGGGATGGCTGAGGAATCGACAAGTTTCGGGCGCGCAATTATGATTATGGGTGCGTCCCCACCCAAATCCCCCTATAATTGTTTTTTTATTCTCTTTCATTTCTCATCTCTTCTTTTCCCTTTGCCGGGGATGCTGCCCAGTTGCCTGGACGGAAATTCATTAGAGCAGCGGGGTAACTGGTCCCTGGCCATGTCAAAGCGGCTCCAAGACTATGTCTTGGCTTTTTTCCTCGGCGAAAATTGCAATTTTTCCAGGACCAGACTTCGATGGGGTTGGGCTGGGACAATTGTCCCTGCCTGGCAGACAACCTCTTGCCCCACCTTCGGTAAAAAAGGGCTTCGCGTCCTGCTTACAGGACGGAGGACGAGGGGAGGGGCGTAAGGGACAGCTAGACGGGCGGACGAGCAAACATAAAAATGCGTTTTTGCCTTCAGAAGTCCCTTTTTGAAGGGCGGCCCTTGGTGTGGGACTGGGGAACTCGGTGGGGCGACTTGGACGGGCACCTAAACAGAAAGTAATCAACCCACACACACAGATATAGCTTTATATATATGTATATATATATAGACACACAGATACCCAGATATACAGAGACAGGACAAGAACGGCGTCTCCACCTTCGCTCATTTGCACAAAACACACCCATAAGTTTGGTCCGAGCTGGAGAAACTTTTTTTCGCTTTCGCCGCTCCAACATTTCTGCTTCCTCTGCATCGAAGGGCGAAGCGGATCGGGGAGCGGGATGGGCGGGGCATTGTTCTTGTGCCGCCATGAAAATTAATGAAGAAGAGCCCGACCCATGTTCCAAAGGCACTAAAGCTCCGTCCTCCGTCCATCGGCCGACAGACAGACTGACGTTTTGGTCCCCTGGTTCGTCGCGGTGTGGGGCCTGGGGCCTGACTTGTGACCGGAGTTGGGATATGGGTGCGGATGATGGGGTGGGTCTGGAACCGTGGATACGACCGCCTCTTGGGGGTGCGTGCCCATATCTGCTGGTGTCTAATTTTTTTCGACTTACCCTAACTCTAAAGCGGGACTTATACAAATGCCGAGCTTCTGTTTAAGGCTTTCAGTTTGAATACTTTTATGTTTGGATTGAGATAAATACGAAATTTGAATAAATTTACGAGGTAGAGTAGGATAGGTGGCCCGTATTACGAAAGAAAAACCTATCTAAACACAATAAATGCTAGAATCATTGGATATTTTGTTGGTATACATCTTGAACATTTAACATATAAATAAAATATTTAATTTATTTATCAAACAAATGTATTCCTCAATAAAATATTTTACAAAATTAAATTATACTGCTGAAATCTGGAAAATGGACTTTATTATTATATGCATAAATCTTTTTTGTCTCTATTATGAATCTAGACATATAATCGAGGTGCATTTAATGAAGAATTTTTAATATTTTATGGGAAAACACATGTTTTCAATCTCAAGGAAAGCGGTTGCTCGAAAGAATTAGAATGTAAAACTGGAGCAATATTAACCCACTTGAAATTTACAGCAGCCACACGAGACTAACTGGATTTCTCCACCTAGAGGCGAAAATCTGTTCAAAAAAATGTCGCAGGCCCAATAAAAATATGTGAAACTAGACTGGCAAGAGGTCCGCCAAAAAACCAGGAACGAAAGACAATGGAAAAGCGATTTCGACGGCACACGGAACTTTGGGCAAGCCAAGCCCTTTGGGTGAGTGGAGGATTGTGGATTTGTGGACTGCGGGGGTGACTCACCCAACTGGAACGGGCGCACACATGGTCAAGTGGGTGTTGACCCGTCCGCATTTAGAGGAGCACGGACTTGTTCAGTGTGGGGATTTTTTTCGGGAGGCTAGTCGCCCGACTGCGGCAACTGTCGCTAGATGGCGCCGAACAGGAGCCGAATAGCAGCAGGACGCGGACACGGACACGGACACGGACATGAACGGGAACGGGAACGGGAACGAGGACGACGCCTTTGCTTTTAGCTTGATTGCCAAGCCTAGTTAACTGTAAAGTTTTATAACTTTGGCCAGTTACCGGCTGCCCCTGCTCCCAGCCCCCTGTCCCCAATCACCGCCCCCTCGTGGACACAGACAAGCCTCACCTGCAGAGTGTTGAAATCGGTAGGTTTATAGCACGCGCCAACGCAGCCTTTGGTCCCTGGTCCCTTTACCCCCTAAGCCCAGCCTGGCCTGGCTCCAACTCCAACCCCTTACCCACCGACTTTCGTTCGACCCTTTTAAAAAGTCGTCAATACTCGCCTTGCTGCGAAAGGGTTTTGGGGAAACGTGCAACTGCCTGGGTCTGGGTCCGGAAACCAGAACAAGGACCTGAGCTCGGGCGTCTATCAAATTCCAATTTCGGTCCCTTTTTTTCCTCCACTCCGTTGGCATTCAAGGTTTATGGCGTCTTTTTAGCGTAAATCCCGCATGGCCACGCCCGGAGTCCGGTTGTTGCTGCTGCACCCTTCAGGGACCGTTGCCGGATCGTGGCTCCAAGCGTTCCGAGCCCCAGAGTCAACCTTAAGCCCAACCCACCGCTAGGACCACATCTTCACAGCCTCCACCCTTTGACTCCTAAACGCCAATGGAACAGTAGAGACCTTGGGTTCCGTGTTCATCTGCAGTTCTGTGTATTCACATCTATTGCAGGGTCTTATATATAATACTGTTTGTTCTGGAACTATGGGCTTCCCCTTTGATTACATTATTACTTAGTCGCAGTCAAGTAGATCTGGAACCGATGTTAAATTTTATATGTGGTTTTATTTAAGTCATCATTAAACAAGTAAGAAAGCTACAGTCGACTGTGCTCGACTGTGAGATACCCGGTACCTAAACGTTTGTGCTTTACTAAAAGGCAATTTAAAATTGTACATACATAATCATACTCTACTTCGATACTTCTTAAAATAAATCGTCTCTCGAATTATCACCCGACCTAAACAATTTAATGTCATACTTAATTATGAATGATACATTTTATAGGAACACATAAAATCCCGCTCGATCGGCGTCAAAAAATGAATTATGTTATTTTTTGTAATTTCTTGCTATATTCTTTTGTTATTTCTTCTGCAGTTGGCGACATTATATCGCGCAGCCAAGGCTCGAATGCGCCACCTGTCGGCTACTGCTTGCAACAGCAGCGCCTTAGGGCGGTGTGTTAAAATTCTAACCTTATTGCGAATATCTCCCATGATTATCATCCGATTTTACTGAAATTTTCAGAAAAACGTCCGTTATTTAACGTTAATTTATTTTATCTATTAACTTTAACCCGAAAATAACGAGTATAGCTTATTTTACTTTTTTTTTTTTTGAGGGCGGAAGTGGGCGTGGCCAAATTTTAAAACAAACTTGATCTGCATGCAACAGATTCCAATTTTGCCACCAAATTTGGTAACTCTAGCTCTTATAGTCTCTGAGATTTGTTGTTTCACACGGACGGACAGACGGACAGACGGACAGACGGACAGACGGACATGGCTAAATCGACTCGGCTGGTGATGCTGATCAAGAATATATACACTTTATGGGGTCGGAGATGCCTCCTTCTGCCTGTTATATACATTCTCGGTTGGCTCTAACTTATAAAACCCTTGTACCCTTTGGGTACCGGGTATAAAAACCAGTGCGACTTTGCTTGCAGATATCAAAGCTACTCCCAGGAAAATTCATGGACTAAAAAGCTGCCAAATTGACCCATTTTCGGCAATAAATCGCCAATTCCTTAAATTTCAGGAATTTTTTTTCTGTGTGTACGATGAACATTTTCTCAACTTACTCGCATTAACACATCCGTTTTCAAGCAGATTATATTGTTGAAAAATCTGTAAATTTGTCTCACGATCTCCATTGCATTGAGCTCATCGCATCAGTATGAAGCAGGAAAAAAATGCACATTAATCGGCAATGAGAAATTTACCCGCACTTCTATAAATATATAATTATAATACGAATTTATGCAATACCCTGCCTAACAGGCAATCTGGGGCCTAACACCTATCAGTAATTATCAGTTAATTCGGATAAAATATAAGAATGTTAGGAAAATAATTCTGAATGATTTAATTCTACTTACTAAGAGTATGGCGTTAAAAGCTGTAGATTTTTTAAATGTTTCGTTTTTAATATTCTGATGAGTACTTCCAAGTCGAAAGCGGTCTGACTTGTTTTCGATGTGAACATATGTTTATTTGTATTGCAGCAAACCGGTCTTTTTTGTTGGCGGATAGAAAACACAGACGCGCGATAAATGTGCATACTTCATTCATAAAGAAATCTTCTTAAGTTAGTTTTGGTTATTTAGAAAAAACCGGCGCAAATTTTAAAATTCAGCTTAAAGATAAGGTCATTTTAAAATTAAGCAATACGTGGTATTTTAAAGAATATAACTTTATGTAGAATAAATATATTTTTCTGCTTAAATGAGAAAAACCCCTCTCAGCGGAGCGATAACCTTTAAATAGCAAGCTCTATGTATAACTTCCCGCGTATAAACCTTAGCGAATACATAACTGAGCGTAAATAGCTAGCGCTTGGCAACCTCATTCGGAACTATCAGGCGCGATCAGCAGCTAAGTTTAGTCAGATTCAGACAATCAACGTGTTTACAAGTGCCGCTCAGAGATCGATAATGAAGTTCGCTAATCTTTTGGTTGGCTGCGCCTTCTTGCTGCTCCTTCAACTGGAGGTAGGTCATGCAACTCACCTCTAGCTCTAGCTCCTCATCAGGAAAGTTTGTTGTTTGCCTATAGATGGGAGCAGCTAGAGCCACCGTCAGCGGACCCAGCGAGTCTCTCTACGCCACGGCCCGGCGATTGGGCTTGGATGCTGCGGGATTGGACGAGATATGGCGCACCAGGAAGCCGTTGGTTATCAGGAAACAGAATGGGCCGAATCAAGTGACCACGGTGACCTACGATCTAAGTTCCGACGGAAGCACAATTACCAAATTTTGGCATAGTTCGGGGAGGACCTCCTTCCAAGATTTCCAAGAAAACTTGGCTCAGTCATATAATCCGATATCAGGGCCCGAGTCATTACTGGCCTTTCTCAACCCGTTTATAAATCCATTTGGCAGTGGGTTTGTTCCGTCATTCTTTGAAAACTGGGCTCTGCCGAAGGGAGTGTTTGAAAACAGTGTGACGACTACAACAAACACATATACAACGAGCACAAATGGAGCTCCTGGACAAAATTCGTGGGGCCCGCTTTTCCCCGGCTTCCAAGAGTCGCATGGTTTTAAGCCAGATAATCAGCGCCCACCACCACCCTCCTATGGCAACTCAAATGAACGCAATCCAAATGAGCGCAACCCAAATGAACGCAACCCAAATGAACGCAACCCAAATGAACGCAATCCAAATGAACGCAATCCAAATGAACGCAATCCAAATGAACGCAATCCAAATGAACGCAATCCAAATGAACGCAATCCAAATAGGCCAAATATCGATGATTTCAATCCAAATGATCCTCAATGGGTGCCAGTCCCAGAGCCTACAACCCGGCGACCTTTTGTTCCCTTGCCCACACGGGCGCCCTCAAACACCGGCGCAGCTGACACTGTCATCGATGATTTTCTGGCAAAGGTGGATGTCACTACCTCGGATATTAAGGATGAGGATGGGGAGTATGTCAGGACGATCGTGGATAATAATGGGAGAGTTCTTAAAGCCAAATTCGAGCTTGTCGATACCAAAAGCAAAGGACAACAAAGTTCTACCCAGTAAATCGTTAAATATTAGTATTTGTTAATTAAACATTGATTGTGAATAAATTCAGCCTCATATAAAAAATTGAAATTGTTTTTTATTTCCTAGTTTCGGAGTCTAAATCGATTTTTGGATTAATTAAATTCACACTTTTATTATCAGAATGTTATTTTATACCAAAAGTCTTGACAATCTACGTAGAACTATTGCGTTCTTTGTTAAAAAATCATTTAAATTGAAAAAATATCTTAGTTTGAAAATGTGTATAAAATTTACCTACACATTTTACATTTTACATGTAAAATTTTAAATTTTCATATAAATCGATTGATCGCTTCTATGGCAGCTATATAATATAGTTGTTCGATCTTAAGAAAATTAAAACCGAAATTATATAAGCGTGAAAAAAGCTATATTTCGAAATTTGAAGAAATACTTTGAAAAACAGAGAAGGCAATATTTTGTTTGTTTTCATTTTGCCGATCATTCCTATGGCAGCTATAGGATATATATATATGCTCCCCAGTATCCCTGAATAGTACGCAGATTCCCCAAGTCAACGAAGTAACGTATCTCGGCGACCACCTCGGCAGATGACTAACCTGGCAAAGACACATCGAGTGCAAGAAACTACATCTAAAACTAAAAGCCAGCAGCCTCCACTAGATTTTAAACGCCAGATCGCCACTGCGTCTGGACTACTAGGTCCTGCTCTACAACTCCACGCTAAAGCCTATCTGGACATATGGCTCCCAGCTGTGGGGAAACGCGAGCAGCAGCAACATAGACATCATAGAGCGTAGAAACCGACAGACAGGCAGACAGACGGACATGGCTAGATCAACTCAGCTGGTGATGCTGATCAAGAATATATATACTATATGGGGTCGGAGATGATTCCTTGACTGCATTTCAAACTAAATACACCTTGCAAGGGTACGTGGGCTGCTACATATATTTCTGGCCTAATAATGAAAATACGAATATTTATTAAGGAAAATAGTTTTATTGTTTTTCAAAATATTCTCCATCAAGATTTACACACTTTTGCATGCGCTCAAACCAATTTTCGAAGCACTTTTTCCACTCTGATTGACACACCTCAAAAACATGGTTTTTGAATGCTTCAACAGCATCTTCTGGCGACGAAAATCGTTGACCACGCATTTTCTTCTTGATGTGAGGGAATAAAAAGAAGTCATTTGGTGCCAAGTCAGGACTGT
>VNKF01008186.1:0-14617 GCA_008044355.1 Drosophila lacteicornis
GATTAAACATTTAAACACCTCAAAGTAAATGAACCAATAAATAAACCTACATTAAACATTTAAACACCTCAAAGTAAATTAACCAATAAATAACCTACATTAACTTGAGCCTCAGCAAGAACCAATTAAGGCTGTGTAAAAGTATGATACGTGACTCATTCCTTTCGCATTTTTTCTCTCCATATAACTTATATATATTTTATGTAAAAGTATATAGAAGCTCTCTCTCCCGCCCCCGCAATATACACACACTCTTGGGGGAGCACAAACAATTTGTAGGTGTGGCCGGAGTGATCCGAATCAAATGTGGCATCTGCATGGGCACGGACATGGACGTGCTCTTGGATTCCCCTGCGGTGGTGCATCGTGGACGCGAATATGGATGTGGCTGTGAATGTGAATGTTGGTGGTGCCAATGACGTTCCGCTGATGGCCAATCCGCGCCAGATCAAGCGGAAATGTGACGTTGACGGCAATAAATATAAAGTAAAGCGCTTTGTTAGTGCAAAAGTTCAAAGATATGTGGCGCTGTTTTTTCTGCACAAACGTTGGCAAAATAATGCCGAAAAGGAGTGTAAAATAACGCAGCTAATAATAGAGAACTGGGAATATTTGGACTGGTAATTGATACAGGAAACATGTGGAATACGAAATCAATTGGAGCAGCAAAAAGGGGAAATTGCTAACAAAAAGAAGATGCACAAACAAAAGATAAATCGGAAAGTTTTAGTACTCCGTATGTGGGGCAGAAAACAGGAAAACTTCTGGTTCTCCAATCGATAAACCTGCTTAAAAATTTGCGATTGTATCTATTTATACTCTTCAGAATCCAAAAATGCAATTTCAATCAGCTGCAAATTGCATAGCGAAATCGTTCAGCCAGTTAATCACTTATAAATTGTGTTATAAATTCATATTTAATTTGCAAATAATAACAGCTTTACAGGCCATAAACTACTACCAGTTTTTGTAATTTCAATAACGAGTGCATAAATAATCCAGATACTCTACGACTAATAGTTACTCGCATTACAGTTTTAACAGCTTTACAGCATGATTTATAGCCCACTTATTCGCTAGCTTATTGTTTATTTCCACATTCCAAAAACTTTATTTATCTTTACCGAAATATCGAATTCGTCGGCAGGCTTATATAACCTTCTGTAATGTTCCTCCAGACAAAGAAGTGTGTTACCCAATTTTAACGCCATTTTTATCAATTGATGGAATCCCGGCTCTCTGCTCGGCCCACAACATCAATTTTGCAAGACAAATTAAAAATTAAATAACAAACGCCAAATATCAATTGTTGGCCATCGAAGACAATTTGGCAAAAGTAACGGTTTCTCCCCTGATGGAATCGCTGGCCAACATTCAACATCCACCCAAAAAACAGAAACAGAAAAAACCCGAGGCCGCTTACACATGATAATTATCGAGCGCTGGCGGCGCTTTTGACCAGGTGTGGCCCTTTTCCCAACAAATTAATTATTGGTCGAGCTGAGAAATTAGGAAAAATATTGGTATGTGAAACGAAAAACAAGCCATCCAAAAATTGCCAATAGCCAAAGAGGTTGAAGCCCAGCAGCGACTCGTACAGTAAAGGCTCTGAAGGTGAACAATAAATTATTCCCATTCAAAAATATTTTAAATTGCATACTATCCTACTTGTATGTTATCCTCTCCTATCATGGTAAAACAAATCATAAATATATCCAATTTGCTAAAAAAAATAGTACATCTACTAAAACCCCCGTGGTTTTATTGGTACCTTGTAGCCAGCGACCCCCGTCTCTTCACAATTTGTTAAGAAAACAAGCCAAGTGCATGTGTCGATGAGTGTGTCGCTTGTTGTATTTACTTTTTATTTTATTTTTGTGCAACGCCCTGCATGCGTAATTTCGTTGGCTCCGACGGTGGTCCCCGGTTCTGTGTGTCCCGGATCCCAGTCCCAGTCCCAGTCCTCCCCCATCCCCCAGGGTCCAATCCCCAGCCGAGTCCAAATCCGAATCCGAATCCGTGTACGACTGCACCCGCATTGAATAATTGGCATAGGCTGGGCGCCACACGCCGGGACACGGCCATTCATACGCTTTACTCTGGCCACACACAAGATATCTGTATATATCTGCATATATGCTAATGCCGGCCATGTCGGCTTGATTACTCATATGCGGCCCGTCGATCCGTTGACTCCGCCGCCCGTTGATGGGTTTTGTTTCGTTTCGTTTCGTTATGTTTTGCCGCTGCCGGTCGGTAATTTAGTTTTCAACATCAAAGGCGTGGGAATTGGCAAAAAATACAAAAAACATACACACAATGATGGAATGATATATGGGGGCTGATCCCGGCCAGGATTCAGACAAATCCTCGCCGAAATCTGGCCGCAGATTTATGGGCAGGCACTCAAAATGCCGAAGCCCAAAGGCTGAACGCCGAAAGCCGCCAATGGAACGGAAATTTGTCGCCCCACAACAAATTGAAAGCGACCCAGGCCCAAGCCCAAGCTCAAAGAAACCACAATGACAAGAACAAAAAGATACTTTTGTATCTCTCTTATGGCGAAATTATTATACCCTTCGCTTCCTTTTTTGTCTCTACAATTCTGAGAAATCTGCTGCTATTTGGAAGTCTGGAAATTGATGGAATATTTTTCCGTGTTAACATCTACTTCGCTCTAGCATCGCCATTTTTGCTGATGATCTCTTGAAACATGTTTTCAAATCAAAAATCATGAGTAGAAACTTTAACAATCAAAACTTATTTGGAAATTATATCCTTGAATTACAGGGGTTACGTTATTATCTCATTGAAATACAACAATACAAACAAAAATATTTTATTTTTTAATTGCCTTTAATTCTTATAACCGAAACCTCCCTTAACTTAAAGGACCTGAGACTTATGGAATATTTCCTTGGGATATGGTTGCAAATTCTTTACTGATATTTGTGTAGTTAAAATTTATTAATTTATAATTATTACCCACTGGAAAATAAGAGAGTTATAAAGCCCCTTTCTTAAGTTGTAATAATTCCTTTCCTTAAAGTGTCAATACAAATTTAAGAGTTAAAATGCGATATTAAAACCTTGGCCAGAAAATCGAACCCGCTGCGACTAGAGAGGGTTGGTTCAGCGTAGGCGACACCAGCAACAACAGCCGCAAAAATACAAAATAAATACAATATTACACTAAAAATAAGAAGAAAATTAACAACAACCACAGTATCAGCACAACAACGATGACAATGACAAGCGGCGTCCGAGCGACGCGCGCATTTGGGTCAATGACGACGAAACCGAAACGCCGCCGAAGCGACGATTCCAATGATTTAGAACCCCCCTCGGATCGGATTGGCTCCGATCGGAACGGATCGGATCGGATCAGAGATGCAGACGGCACCGGCACCGAGAATGGAACATGGAACTTGAAGCTTGGAGCTTGGAGCTGGATCTGGGAGCAATCAAGCAGAAAATGTTACGAAAATCATTATTTTAGCATGTGGCGACATGGGCTTATACAATGATACCTCCCCGAATCACACAGAGAACATTGAGAGATTTTTTGGAACTTGAAAGTTAAATTATAAAAAATAATAAATTATAAACAATAGTAATTAATTATATATTAAAATATTTTTTAATGTTAAATAGGATTAAAGTGCTTAAAGTTAAATAACCCACTCAATGACAGAATACGTTACCTCAGGAACGTTTGCTTTCTTTTAGATTAATATCAGGTGGTCCAAAAAAATCTCAAAGAACTACAATATATTTTTTAAATATTTGCTTTTATATATTTTTGCTATATATTTTTTCTGTGCATGTCCGAAAAGTGTCTCTGGAGCGGGAGGAAGTGGTTGCGTGGTTGCGTTGTTGTCGTTGTGTGGCTCGGTTGATCGGCGATGATCATTTTGTTCAATCGATTGTAAACGATGCGTTGCGATCGTTGCTGCGGCTTTGATCAAATGACAAAATTGATCATTTTCTGTTTGAATGGCTTTCGATCGGCGACCCTCTTCGGCAGGCCCCTGCGAGGCCCCCGAACGGCTCCTCTCGAGCGACAACAATTGATTTATGTTCGCGTCTCTTTCTCTGCCCGTCTCTGTCCCGCCTTGCTGGGTGGCATGTGCAGCAAAAGCAAAAAAACAAAAAAACAGCAATCGCTTTGTTACCAATAAAATATCCAAGTTTTTGTGTTGAGTCAAAAGGCGCTATAAATCAAGCAGCGCGCACCTTTTTTCCACTGTCCATTTTCCAATCGAAAAAACAAAGCCGAGCGCAAACCAAAGCTCAAATCCAAAATCAAAAGCACAACAAAATCTGAGCAACTGGCAAATTAGCAACAATGCGAAGAAACATTTTCGCATTGCAACAATTAATGGCGAGCCAAAGGATCGGAATCGGGCTCCGGTCTAGGAGCTCTCTCTCTCTCCTCGGCCTCGGCTTGGAGTCGCGGGTCTCGAATTCGATTTCACATTCCCGTAGGGGTGAAATCTGCGTTGGGCTTTCTGCTTTTCGGCTTTGAGTTTTCAACTTGGCACAAACGCTGAGGGTAATAACCAAAAATTAGCAAAAATTGCCAAAAGTTTGACTTGCATGATTTATCTATAATTTTCCATCGCCATCGCCAGGCGGTGCCTGTTTGGGATATTTTTTGCATAGGCATTTTGGGTACACGCAGAGAATTTAAAACAATCATTTAAATTTGTGTGTTAAAGTGGATTTTATTTAATATGGATAAACCATTTATTCAAGTTCTGAGCTCTAAGCTTAAGTTTCCTACAAAAAGCAAAGATCCAGCAAGTTATTGATGCCAATATATATTTCTTTAATTAACTTGCTCATCAAAAGTGTTTGACAAACACTAAAAAGGTCTCTTACACTTTTAGTCTAAAAACTTAAAAGAAAGAAAATAATCAACTTACACCTGGGACCTACTCCAGAAGATCTTTTTCTGCCTGTGCAGTTTTGGTACTAAGGCGGCCAAAATGTTGCCACACTCGCCATCTCCGATATGGCCAACTGTCGGACAAACATGGGGGAGACCTCGAACATTCAGGCCTCCAAATATCCAAGTATCCCAGCTCTGACGTCTGACGTCGGACAGTCTGGGCCATTTTTAATGCGCTTTCCAGCCAGCCTCGCTTTGGGTTTTGGCCTGGCTCTCGGCTTTGGCTTTGGTTTCTTTATCGTTTTCGGTTTCCTTTCCGCAGCTTAACACTTGCGGGTGTTGCGGCCTGAACAATTTCTGACCGGCCGAACATGTAATCGTAGTAATAATAAAAATTTGCAAATGATTTCGTTACTCAATCTGCAATCTTATCCCCTTGCCTTCTGTCTCCTTGCAGTCCTGGTTATGGCATCCCGGCTGGCCGCTGGCAACGTCCAATGGAGCGCTGGTGCTGCAGCTGAGCGACGCTGAGATCGCGCACGCACTTCGCCCGGCGGAGCTCTATCTCTGCATCAAATTGGGTAAGTGGGTCGACTGGGATCAGGGGGTCTGGCCTGGCCTGGGTACGGGATCGGGATCGGGTCTAGCCCTTCGTATGACTATGACTATTATTAGCCAGGCAGCTCAGCACACAACCCTCAATCAAAATAATCGATCACTTACGGCCGTCTGGCTGGCTTGATCAATTTAAATGGAACTAGAATGGAACTTGGCACAAGCAGGGGAAAGAGTAGGGCTACAAGATTTATCTTAATACCAATTACTTCGTCTGGTCTTGTTAAACCAATCTTAAACGCTCTTGCATTGATTTTACTCTGAGGGATCGACACAAGCAAGTGTATTTAATCATAGTTTTAATTAAAACAAGGTTTCTACTCTTCTCAAACTTATTTTAAAATATTTACATTTACTTCCATCTAATCGCTATAATTACGTCTTCCTTACAGAAGCATCCACGGAAAGTGAAGCGGACTCCATTGCCCGGCTCTATGCTGTTTGGCGCTCGTCCCGCAAGGAGGAGAGCGTCCAGAGCCACTGCATCGATCACACGAATCCCCGCCAGCTGCCACTGAGCGTGCTCCAGCTGGAAATGACCACGGCAGCGGCGGCCCTAATGGCGGCAGACAGCGGCGAACTGCCGCAGCTGCTGCAGAATCTGCTGGTGAGCGTGGAGCGGAGCATCGAGCGGGTGTCTCTCAACGAGCTGCAGCTCCAGATGCATCCCGCCCTCCCCGGAGAGGATCTGCTGGATGAGGCCAACAATAATGGCTGCAGTCACAGCCAGAGCCTGGTGGGCTCGCCCAAGTGCGCGTTGCGGCGCAGCGACTTGATTACCAAAAACAAACTCTTCAACAGCCGGTACATGCTTCGGCGCCTGACCAACCGGCAGGATAGCATGAACTCCACCTCGTCGGGCAACAGCAATGTGAGCGACAGGAGCAGCAGCTCCAGCTCGGGCTCCAGTGCCGGCGAGGAGCTGCAGACCAGCAGCAGTGAGGCGAAGAAGCGGAGCAGCAATGGCAACGAAGCCAGTGGAGCGTCCACCTCACCGGCCCTACCTCTCTTCTGTTTGGGAAACTCATTTCCGCACATCGATAGCGACGAGGAGCCGAGCGACTGCGGCGGAGTGGAGAAGCACCACAGTCTGGGTAAGAAACGCCGCGTATACGTACTATATATGTAATACGCCATTACGCATGCGCCCCGTTAGCCAGGGGCTATAAGCAATTACTCTGATATCGGACGGAATATTTGTGAGTTTTTAATGCAGAGAGAAATGCTTCAAATATTTTATTATATTTATTAATTTATTTGTATTTTATTCAAATATTTAATAAGGAAATAGTTTTTTTTAATATTTTAAAGCTAATGTACAAAATGTTTACTGAATACGTCCTCTTTTTGAACATAAATTTTATAGAAACATATCTATGTTTGTAGTGGTTATAGATCCTTCTAAAATGTCTCAAAATTTCCCCCCGTGTAACTCCAACAGTTGCAACAGAGCGACCAGTTCGTGGCTCGCTTATCGCAATTTCTGGGCGTGATTTGTCTTATTTGTTTTGGCTCCGCGGCCTGCATCGTATGCAAATCTGTGAGCCCGAACTATTCAATTAAACGCCCCGCAGCTAAAAGTCGAGCCAACCCAAAGTGGAGTTAAATTTGCGATCGTTTCGAACGGCGCTTTGAAGTCCATCGACTTGGCGGGGTAGGGGCCTAATGGTACGGCTTGATAGCGTTCGGCTTTAGCGCTAATTTGATATATTTTCTGTTCATAAATGCTGCCCAACATTTAAATCAATTAATAGCCGCAGATTGAGCGGAGATTGGGCCAAGCTGGAACTGGAGTATATGCCCTGAATTCTAGCGAAAGTATGCAAGAGTGAAATTCGAGCAGAAATCATGCCAAAAATGTGGTTCACTTTAGATGCTATCTTAATTGTATTCGGTGACAAGCTAAAGAAATATTTCCGGTTTTATTTTCTTTTGGAACCTCACCCAATGTAATCTTTATTGCGCATTTCTTTATTTTTCGTTTATTACAATAAATGATTTGCCAGAGACCCAGTCACATGACACACTATCCATTAAGTCCTAATCCATTCTCAATTAAGTTGGCCAGCCGCGAGAACTGCCACTTCTATCTGTGCCCATTATTTCTTGAAAATCTTAAAAGCCGTTCTTTATTGGCGGCTGAAAATGCCCCTTTAAAATGCCCGATCGGGCGGAGGAGGCAGAGAAGCAGAAGGAGGAGGAGGTCCGCCGGCAGCCGCGGTTTTAGCCATTAGCCATTAACATCGACAACCCACGGCATCCGGCGAGACGCGGTTAGCCGCAAAATATCGTTGTCTCTGCGGCAGCGACA
Organism: Drosophila lacteicornis; assembly: GCA_008044355.1. NCBI lineage: Eukaryota > Metazoa > Arthropoda > Insecta > Diptera > Drosophilidae > Drosophila > Drosophila lacteicornis. The sequence continues at coordinate 7,821 of VNKF01008186.1, forward strand.
ACGGTGCAAATGCCTTTTAATTTGTCAAAGCCTAAAATATGAAAATTAAATGAGAAACCAAAGCAATGCTATGCGGAGCTCCACTGTGGCAACAGTGGTTGTATACATCATGGTCATAAATTTAGTTTAGGCTTGTGAAAACCATACAATTGAGGTATTAAAATTTCAACTACAATGGTTCACGATTTGAAAGCTAAATAAGTTTAGTAAAAAACCAATAAATATTTGTGTAAATTAAAAATTCCAATCTTTTGATGAAAATGAAGGAAATTAATTCAATTTAAATAGATTTTTTGTTTTTAAATAAGATTCTTAATAAAGTTTGTGCCGAATTTCCTATACGTTAAGGTTGTTAACAATCCCCAACTTTTTTAAAATTAAGATTAATAGTTTTGAGATACTACAGATATTTCTAAATGCTCGAATAGCGTTTAAAATATACAAATATAATTACTTAAACAGTTGTTATATTTTTATATATGTAAATGCATACAGACTGAAGATGTTACATGGGATAAATTAGTTTTTAGTCACACAATTCCTATTTTTTTCCACCACTGTTCCCTGGAATGCGTTCAACCGCGATCTAGGCTGGGTGTGGGTGCAATTTGCAAGCGGGCATAAATCAGCCGACAAGTGCGGGGGCTATTGTGGCCGGGCTATTGAATTACAATGCGGCGGGTCGCATTCGTTTTTGGCTCTCCGCCATCGAAAGGCGGCCGCCCGGCAACAGGTGGCCGGAGTTCACTGTTCACGATGGCTGCAGAATTTCCCGAGACGCTGAAATGTGTCGCATTTATCATTGGACGTATTTGTCGCATGCGAAAGTCCCCGGGCAGGCGGAAAATTAAATTTATGACGAACTCGTTTTCGGGGCTTTCGGTTAGCTGAGCCAAGGCCTCGCTCCGGGCACGCCCCTTCCTAGAGAGCCGGTGTGGCCTATGGGCCGTGAGCTGCCGAACAGCTCGAAATTAATCAAGTGACATTATTATGCAAACGGCGCAGATCCTGGACCAGTTTTCAAGGTTCCGTCGAGCGTTTAAAATACAATTAACCCATATTTTTACCCTCCATCTGCTGGGGGTTTGTGTGTGAGTTATCTCGTGGCGTTTCTGGTTGCCATTGACACTCGAAGAAAAAAATATCATAGAAATGTTTGATAAACGCGAATAATTTAAATATTTATGCATTTACATATTATTTATATTACTGAAAGCAATAATGAAAATGTAATTATCAATTGCTTTTTTAAATATATTAAATTAATTCATTTTCATTGGTTTTTTCTATCTGCAGATACTTGCGAGACGGAGCTACTGCCGCCCAGCTCGATTGGCGAGCTGCCCGAGAAACTGCTGACCAGCGGCGTCTACCTACCAGGTGAGCCTCCGTCCGTGTGCCGGGACCTAGGTGACAAACTTTCCATTTTCGCTGCGCCCCCAGCCCCGCCCGTCTAATTCTAGACTTTCACTGGACCGAAATCCGAATTTGCTTATAAATTGGAATCGCTTTGTAACGCCCCATCGGGCAATTTGCCCCCGGCAGCGCTGCCATTTCCCTGGTGTTGGTGTTGGCGAAAAGTTGTTGGGAAAATCATAAAGTTGGCGCTTTTCAATTAATATGCACACGCTTTTTCGCACATTATCGAAGTGGCCGGGACGGGCCGGGCCACCCAGGGCGCAGCAATTGAGACCGCGTCGGAGTGTGATTTCCCACACCTCGAGATCTCTGCCACAACGCATCCTTAACGATCCCCAACTCTTTGCAGGCACACGCACCCTCCGAGGCGACCCACTTGTGAGCGTGGACGCGGCCTGTGTGGCGTCCGCCGGCCTCAATTGCTACGAGCTGGCCACGCTGCTCCTCTACTACAGCACAATTCCGGAGCGCAGGTGAGTGGGGGATCAGTGAATCGGCACTGGAAATTACTATAACAATAAAAAATAAATAAGAAAAAATAAGTTCTTCAAAAGTTTCTTAGGAATGTTCAAAAATAGCATAGCTTAAAAATGTTACAAACTTTTAAGTAGCTCTTAAAATATCTTAAAATTTTTTTATGCATTGACTGCTTCAATTACCCAAAAGTCTTAGTATATAAAAGTGTGTTTTCCCAAGAAAAATCCATATTTTCCCGCTGTGCACATCTCAATTTCCATATCTGAATCAGAATTAGTATCGGCCCCATCGGTTTAGTGTCAAAGTAACGCATGGGAATGGGCTCAACGAGCAGCTATGGGCAATCGCAGAGCCACGACCACAGCCAGAATCAGAACCAGAACCAGTACTGCTTCGAGTCCCAGAATCAGCATCTGCATCCGAATCAGGCATTTCAATTTGTCTGGCAATAAGTTCATAGACTCGCAGCCCGGTACCAGTCGGCCCATCCATATTTACGAGCAGATATGCAAATGCGCCAGCCAAGTCAGCCCAGTCAGCCCAGTCAGCCAAATGGCGCTGGGAACGCGAAGCGGAGCTGCATTTAAGCCTTTAAGACGGTTCCCACTCCCCCGTTCTTGGCCGAATCCATGTCAGTCAATTTGCCACTTTGGCTAAAAGGAAACATGCAACAGTAACAACAACAGCAACAGCGAACAGCACTTGCATTGTGAGCCAAGAACTTTGCCTTAGAAAATAGAACAAAAGTCTGGGCTAAAAGTCGATAAACACTGTCCAGCAGGGTTGGCTATCTGCCCTAGATCTGCCAGCGGATGGGGCTCTTCTAAAAAGTAAATACATAACCAGGCCAAAATCGGTAAACTCAATCAAAAGAAAAAGGGTCAAGTACCTTTGAGAGGGATAACCGATTAGATTGGAGAATTAAGATATATATAAATATGGTGACAAAGGAAATTAAGCGAAGACTTGAGTCCTTTCTTAATGCCTAAGTTTCTTGAGTGAAAAAGATTAAAGAATTTTATTTTGATTCGAAACACTGGCAGAAGGAATAAAGTTTTGGATAGTTTTGCTTCTTGTAACTTGAAAAGATTGTTAAATGGTTTTAATATATTTAGTTTAGTGAAGATATATACTTTATTCCTATATATTTAATATCTATTTTATTTGTTTTATATTGAAGGTAAGCTTTATGCAATCGTTGGTATATTTCCTAGAAGAAAATCTATTAATATGCAGGCGAAGTGTTTGCGCAAAAGAGCGTTAAAAGTTTCTTAACGAGCCTCAATTTACGGGATCACGGCAAAGGTCATGGGAAAGGCTCGGGGGAAATCCCCATAAGCCCCCCAGAACGTAGTGTTCCCTGCTGAAGAGTGTAAATTAGAATTCCACTCAGGCCTGGCTCTTTTATTTTTTGCATTTTGCGGGGCTGGCACGTCTTTTGAGGGACTGTGTGCGGCTTCCCTTTGAGGAGCGAACGAGAGAGACTCGCATAGATAGAGGGAGCGAGGTAGCTGGCGATAACTGCAGGCAAATGAATGATTTTTTTCCCGACAGATTCGTGACACTTTAAAATTTATGATGTGAACTTTTATTTTCCTATAACGCTGCTTACGGTTTCTGTTTCTGCAAAGGTTCCCTGAGCCAGGCACACGATTCCTGGAAATATCAGAAATCTATGAAATCTAAATCGACATAAGAGAACACTCGTATCTGGCGGCCACTTAGAGTTGCCAGTGCGATTCCCGTTCCAGTTTCGAAGACTCAACTCCAGCTCCATCTCCATCTCCATCTCTATCTCCAGCTGCATGTTGATGTTAATTGCTTCAATGCCAATTGGTAAAACGCGGCCAAATCGTGTAGAAAACTCTTTGACAAACATTTGCACAGATTTATGCACTTGGAAAAAAGTAACCTTTCTTAGATTTTAAATGAAAGCTTAGAAACTTATAAAGAAATGATTACTCCGGCAGTAATCGAAACTGAGACCTCTTAATGTTTCCAAATATCAATCAATAGCAGAAAATCAGTTGGCAAAATTAGTTTTATAAGAACTGTTGGCATGCCATTCATCCTCCGGATTTTTGTCCTTAAAATTCCATATGTGGATCCCATTTTGAATAAAGTAAACGTATATTTTGGATTACGCTAGAGCTCTGTCCTTCCATTCTCCAGTTTTCCAAGTGTGGTCGCAGTGGCAGTTGCGCTGAAAAGCGAACCGAATAAAAACTGGCACATCTGCTGCCGCCTCATCATCATCAGCATCTCCACTCATCCCATCCCATCCCATCGCATCGCATCCAGTCTTCGGATCTTTCTGACCTGACTCATGACGAGTTGGAGCTCCGAGACTTGACATTATTTGCGTTTGTTTGCCGACATGTGTAAGGTATTCATTAGCTGCCTGTCCAATTCCGAATGTCAGCCAGATGGACAGCAAATATTAGATGTTGGCTGAAGATGGGGATGTGGATGTGGAAGTGGATGTGGATGTGGATGTTTGGTCTCCGCACAGTTTTCACCACTGCGGCAGTGTCAACATGGCCACTTGGCTTATCCGGAGCTTACATCATTTGTCTGGGCCAGAGGTCTGACCTCGGCTACGACTCCGACTCCGACTTCGACTCCGCGACTCCCAAGCACAGGGTCCAAGTCGCAGCTCCGATGCCAATCCACAACTCCCTCCATCGTGTGTGTGACAGCTTGCAATTAAATTTGTTTTTATGGACAGAGTTTGGCGGGCACTGCACTTCTCGGAATCTTCGGCTGCGAAAGGTACGGACTGCGAGCTGCGACTACACGAGCTCCAGTATAAATATGCATGCCCGCGCATAATACGGATATAAAAGAAAAGCTCGGGTTACACACGCCTGACCTGGCCTAGGATTGTGCTCATATTTTAATGCGTCTTGCCCTACAAAATCGGCCAAATCGGAGAGAGCATGCGCGGCTGTTCCCAAAACCGAAATGCATTTGAAAATCAAATCAGCCAGCAAAGGTTTCGTGTTGTAATTACCACAGGAAGGGGCTTAGGCGGGGCTCAATATTTCTTCGCAGAATCAGGTTGGGGAAAAGTAGTTTTAGTTTATTTTTTTTATTAAGAGCTGTTATGATATTGTAACCCTAATTAATGCGAAATAATATTTGTCTGTCTATGATACCTTAAAAAATTAAGGCTACGTTAAGTGCAGAATCGTTACAAGCCCTTCCTTTTTATAACAAAAAATAAAATTAGACTCAATTTAGAAAACAAATACATATCTGGGAAGCTCTTAACCTATATTAAACGTTAGTTTATTTACTTCCTCCGCTTTTTATTTCTACAGTTAGCTGGGGTTAGAGTATTCCCACTTTGAGTGGCTAAGTTACGGAAATAGAGCTGCTGTCGGCTGGCTCATTTGAGCGTGTATATAGGCTGCTTTGAAATTGAAATGCCAGCCGCTCTTTAAAGCATCATTAAGCCGCGCTTGCAGCCCGGCGGCTTGGCAAGCACGCCACATCAGCGTATCTTGGCCCCGTGAGCATTGCGTGCAATTTGCAACTCCAACTGGCAGCGGGAGCAACCTGGGGGTGGACTTGCGCCTCCGACTGCCAATTGCCATGTGAGAACCTGGCCCGGCATGCGTTTACAGTTAGCCAGCGGAGCTGGCTGAAAAGAATTTGCAGAGCCAAACCGAGCTAAGCAAACTTCGGGCCAAGTGTTAAGACACGGCTCTTGGCTTCTGTAGCCCCGGAGCGGCGGCGGCTGCCATTAGCAGCAATTTTCAATTTTTATTTACGCTGATTAAAAGTGGCTACCAACTTGTCATAGTTACGTGATTTTGCGAAAGGTAAAGTGCTTCATCTGGCCCAAGTCCAAGTGAGAGCCAAGTGCAGAGGCCGCTTATTGCCAATTAAGTCGAACTCGTTTTGGGCGTAGCCCAGTCGGTGTGTTCTGCTCGCTCTTCGTAGCCGATCCCCAACAGACACCACCACCCAATCCGCCCAAGCACGGAGCGTGGAGCATGGAGCATGGGAGCACTGGAGCTGGGCGGCCCACATGCGAACCAGTTCACCTGGAAGCCAGCGAATCGGGCGCATGAATGGGAGCGATTAATGCCAAGGCGGTATCAGCCGAGGCGGGAAATGCTGCGGCCGATTACTATGATTTATTGAAAAATTATAGCCTTCAATGCATATTACAATTCTAATTAGGTGTGTGGCCATGAGGAGGTATTGGGTACTCAAGAAAAAGATATGTGAGCTCTTAAGATGACTTGATCTCATTGCAAATAGGAATATGTAATTAGAACCTTTATTTACCTTTAGATATTATTATTAATATTTTGTTAGAGAAGGGATATCCGAGTTATTATTATTATTTAAGTGCATTAGGGATATTAAAGATATATTATAAGAAATACCTTTACGAACTAGTTCCCCCATCGACAGAGCTTGCCCAACTCTGATCGACAAGAGGCAAACACTTTTGATGTTATTTATACGACTTGACCGTGCACTTCTCAGACCGCCTGTTTCTATTGCTCTTGCAGCTCCAACACCGGCAGCTTCAGCTCCAACTCCTGCCCACGTTCCACCCCGGCAACACCAGGAACGACGGCAACAATCAATGGCCATAAAAGCGCGGAGCAACTGCAGCAGCTCCAGCAGCAGCAGCAGCAGCAACAGCAACAACCCGCCCAGCAGACATTTACCATTTTAATTGCCATCGAGAAGTCTCAACATTTATGCGTAATCGACTTAATTTGCCAAAGTCTCAGGCTCTTAGCCAAGCAAATTGGCAATTGTGAAATTTTGGCCATTTGCAGCGATTCGGGTCTGCTGCAATTGTGCAACGAGCAGCAGCAACAGAAGCAGCAGAACAATAACAGTGATCACCAGGTGAGTCAAGGGTTTAGAGTTTA
>VNKF01008187.1:1276-13181 GCA_008044355.1 Drosophila lacteicornis
CTCTTTTTCCGTCGTGGCGGGGGGTGTGGCCTCTGCCAGCGGGGCGGACTCCGCTTCCGGTTCCGTCGGCATGAAATGCAGGCTGAACTGGATGGACGGGTCCGCAAAACCGGTAAAAGCCCCCACGGGAATTTCCAGAATCGAGCCAACCCCCCCAAAGGAGAGGCCAACGGAGACCTTGCCTGCCGCGCGGTCCACAGTCAGGTCCCAGAACTGGTGTTGCAGCACGATGGTCATTTCATGCGGATACTGGGCGCGGAGGCGGTCAGGGATGACCACTCCCGGCATATCCGTGCGGAATGTCAGGTAAAAATGGTGTTCGCCAGCCAGCCCGTCACGGCTGACATGCTCAAGCGCACTCAGCATCACGCCGCGATAGGCGTCTTCCAGCCATGTTTCATAAGGCAGCAGGCTTTCAGGCGGGAAAGCGCCGTTGTCCGGGGTGTTATCGTGGTCATCGGCCATGACAGCTCTCCTCGTTTCTGCTGGCGGAAGGGGCCAGCGTCTTAAATATCATTTCTGCTGCCAGCCATGCGTGAAAGAGGGCGTAAGCGCAAGTCGGCAAGCCATGATTCTGCAACACGGCGGATCGTTAAAGGGTCATTACAGTTCTCTTCAAAAATGCTTGAGCAGCATCCGCATCCTGGTCGGATTGCGGAAAGAACCCGATTTTGAGAGGGGAAATCTGTCTGTCTGGCGGACAGACCAGGTGGGAGGGCTTCTGTTGCCCGGTGCCCTCCCGAACCGCGCTTATCGCTTATGCAGCGACAGCGAGCACCTCAGTGTTATCATTGGCACTTGTAAGTTTAGCCCGATAACGGCGGTACAATGCCGGGCAAAAGGAAGGTCTTTACCACGCGTGTCGAGCCTGTTTCGTCCCCATCCGTCCGAGCCTGAAAGGCCGGATTGTAACTGGTGGAGACGCCGGGTACTGCCCCCGGGTCCACAACGCTTATTCCACGTTCCGTTTATCGCCATAGCCAAGGGGCAAGCCCCTCCTGCACTGTCGAACATAAGGCGTGACGGGTGGTTTTGCAAGAGTGATGGTGGCGGCCCGTTCCTGTTTATGGGCCTCTGCCAGCACCAGAAGCCGCTCCAGATCTTCGGTTTCAATATCGAATGTTTCTCCGGTTTTCTGGAGTGCAGCCAGAATGTCCTCATGCAGCAGCCCCGCGGCAGCTTCCGTCCGGGGTGAGACCGCTACGGCATGGTGAGGGTAGCTGTGGCCTGAAAACCGATGGAACAGCATGCCTGTGCAGACCAGAATGAGGGAGTTCATCCCCACCGGCACCAGCGGAAACAGGAAAGCCGCCTCAAGTCCGGCAGAGGAGGGGTGCAGCAGAACCGCCGTGAGGGCGGCCGCGCCGCCGGGCGGATGGAGGGAGCGCGTCGTACTCATGAGAAGAATGGCCAGCCCGACAGCCAGCCCCGCCGCAAGGATCTGCGGTAAGAGCAGCAGACTGACCAGCACACCGACAGTCGCGGACAGTACATTCCCCATTATGACGGCCCATGGTTTGGCCAGCGGGCTTGCCGGCACGGCAAAGACCAGCACGGAGGACGCGCCGATCGGGGCGACAATGGCGGGCAGGCTGGCAGGCGCTATAAAACCTGTCAGCCCCATGCAGGCGATCATGCCGGCTATGGTCCCGAGACCTGCTGCAAGTGAGAATAAAGGGCTGGAGCCATCCCGGGCGGGTAATGGCGGAAGGAAGGAGAAAAAATTACGCATCCTGTAAGTATTTGTCCGAATGTCCTGGGGTATTTTAGGGTGTGGGACGATTTTATGTTTGTGTCGTTGTCAGAATAGTCCTGGAAAAACGTTTCTTCCGGTGACATGATCTGATAAAAATTGTCGAATTAAATATCATTATTTATTGATGGAGAGTTTTTATGAGGAGCGCTCAGGCGCGGCATGCGTGAGATCGCTCATTCCCGAGACGCGTATTTTGCGCTAGGGAGAACGTATGTCACTGACCGATGCTCAACGCGCCGAAATTGCGGCGCACGCCCAGGAAACCAGCTCCACCCGTCGGCCAACCGTGCCCGCGCTGGAAGCCATGCTGTATGAACCGCAGGAAGTGCTCGACCACGGCTTCCTGCGCGTGATCGACTATATGGGGGATGATTCCGCCATTGTGCAGGCGGCCCGCGTCTCCTACGGGCGCGGCACCCGCAAGGTGTCGGAAGATGCCGGGTTGATCCGGTATCTGATGCGGCATCGCCATTCCTCGCCCTTTGAAATGTGCGAGATGAAATTTCACGTCAAACTGCCGATTTTTGTGGCGCGGCAGTGGATTCGTCATCGGATGGCCAGCGTGAATGAATATTCCGCCCGGTATTCGATTCTCGACAGTGAATTCTATATTCCCGCACCGGAACACATGGCCGCCCAGAGTGCGGTGAACCGTCAGGGCCGGGGCGACGTGCTGGCGCCGGATGACGCGGCTGCGGTCATGGGTCTTCTGCGTGAAGANGCTGCGGTCATGGATCTTCTGCGTGAAGACGCGGTCCGCACCTACCGTAATTATGAAACCATGCTGAGCACGGAAGAGGACGGCTACGGTCTGGCGCGTGAACTGGCCCGTATCAATCTGACGGTGAATACCTATACCCAGTGGTACTGGAAGATTGATCTGCACAATCTGATGCATTTTCTGGCCCTGCGGCTGGACCCGCATGCCCAGTATGAAATCCGGGTTTATGCGGAAGTCATGCTGAAAATTCTGCATGCATGGGTGCCGCAGACAGCCGCGGCTTTTGAGGATTATCGCCGTGGTGCGGTGACATTCTCTGCCGGGATGCTGAAAATTGTGCGCCGCATGCTGGCCGGTGAGGCCGTGGAACAGGCTGGTTCTGGCCTGAGCAGGCGTGAGTGGGATGAAATGATGGCTGTTCTGAAAGGCTGATCTGTCAGCTTATGAAGGAGCGCCCGTTTCAGGATGAATCGTTTCTGGAGGAGGCGGAGGCAAAGCCTGCGTCTTCCCCGCTGCTCGCGTCCCCGGCGGATCTGAAGGGGTTGCGGCCGCCATCGGCGCGCCTGCCGGGTTTTACGCCGTTTATTGTTGTGGCTGTTCTGCTGGTGGGAATATGGGCTGGTCTGTTTTTTACGGCGCCCAAAAACATGAAGCCCCAGCACCTGCATGTGTGCGACACACAGGGGCCGGACAGCCATAAAACGCTCTGCCTTCATTAAAACTTGACGGACACGTCAAAATAACTGTTTCTGTGCAGGTCAGCCTGTTGAGATGAGGTCTGGTCGTGGGGCAGGACTCTTCTGTATCGTGAGAACGTCATCATTTTACGGCTGACAGGCTTTTTGGACAGAAGACGGATTGAAGCACGATGTCCCTTTTTATTGCCCCGAAATTTTTACGTATGCTCTGTCTGGCGGCTGGCGGGGCCGCTCTGATCGGCACCCTGACCCCGGCACAGGCCGAGGATGATCTGCGCAGGAAGCAGACCGAAGCCTGCAAGGGGGATGCGCTCCGGCTGTGTGCGCTCTACATTCCCAATGAAAAGAAAATCACCGCCTGCATGGAGCGCAAGAAGGACAAGCTCAGCCCGCAATGCAGAGCGTTTTTTGATAAGCCTGCCGCGCAGAAGAAAGTATCTGCTTCAAAGCATTGAAAAATCCTGTCAGTTCTTTTCTTGAAAAAAGAGCTGACAGGCAAAAGATGTCTTGAAAGCGCCAGAGATGTGATGTGCCAAAAGAGCGGGGGCGGTGTGCGCCGCCGCTCTCAGGGTTCTGCAAGGGGCGGCAAGCCGGAAAATAGTGTTCCGGGCACTCCGGGAGCAATCAGCCTGTGAAAAATCAGGACGATTTTTTATCCGTGTGCCGCAGGGCTTTCGCTGTGACCTGCGCCACGCGGCGGAAGGCCAGAGCCCCTTCGCTGTCCGGCGCACTGGCGACAATTGGTGCTCCGGCATCCCCCGTTGCGCGGATATCCGCCAGCAGCGGGACTTCCCCAAGGAAGGGAACGCCCAGAACTTCGGCTTCCTTCTTTGCGCCGCCATGGCCGAACAGTTCCGTGTTATGGCCGCAGTTCGGGCAGCAGAAATAGGACATGTTCTCAATCAGGCCGAGAACGGGCACGTGCATTTTCTCAAACATGGTGACACCGCGCCGCGCATCAATCAGGGCGATATCCTGCGGGGTGGAGACAATAATGGCTCCGGCCAGCGGCACCTTCTGCATCAGGGAAAGCTGGGCGTCCCCCGTGCCCGGCGGCATGTCCACCACCAGCACGTCCAGCGGACCCCAGTCCACATCCGTCAGAAACTGGTTGATGGCCCCCATCACCATCGGGCCACGCCAGATCATGGCCTGTTTTTCATCCACCAGCATACCGATGGAGACGGCGCGGATGCCCCAGACCTGCATGGGTAGCAGGCGGCCTTCCTTCACCTCCGGTTTGTTCTCGGTGCCCAGCATGCGGTGCAGGGACGGGCCGTGAATATCCGCGTCCATCAGACCCACGCGCAGCCCCTCCTGCGCCAGCCCGATCGCCAGATTGACGGCGGTGGTCGATTTGCCCACCCCCCCTTTGCCGGATGCGACGGCAATAATGGCTTTGACATCCGGCAGCACCGGCGCATCCGGGGCGGGAGCCGGGCCACCAAACGGGCGATGCCCACCACCACCGGCCGCTTTGGGGCGGGCGGGGCCTGTGGATACCGCCGGGGCGCTGCCGGGGGTGGTGGGGGCGCGATGGGCGGTCAGAATAAGGGTGGCGGTCTGCACGCCCGGCAGTTTTTCCAGCGCGGGTTTGGCCTCATCACACAACGGCGCGAGGGTTGCGGCCTGTTCTTTGCTGACTGCCAGCGCGACACTCAGCCGCCCGTCTTCCAGCCGGAAACCATCCAGCTTGCTCAGGGCCAGCAGGGAGTGGCCAGTCCGCGCATCCCGCACGGAATCCAGCACACGGGCAATATCATCATGATGGAGGGGGGAAGAGTGTACCACTGTTTTTGTCCTGACTCTGGCTGGCTGTGCGGCACGAGGGGCCTGTTGCCCTGTTGGCAACAGCATGAGACTGCCGCCGTCAAGGGGGAGAGAGTGCGCCGGTGTGTGGTCTCCATAGTTTTGACGCTTTTTTCGGAAATTCGGAACGCGTTAGAAAAAAATGGTCACTCCCCTCTGGTGTGCCTGGGCGTCTGGTGAAAAAAGGGGGGTGATCCGTATCATGAGCGCCATCCCGCAGGATCTGTCTTTTCTGGACTATCTTCTTCTGGGCCATCTTCTCTGGAAAGTCCCGTTTTGTCCTCAGCCGTAACACCGTCTCCTGTTCCGCCAGATTCTGTCGCGCCAGCTTCTGCCGTGCCAGTGGCCCGCTCCGTGCGGGATCATCGGATTGACGCCATGCGCGGCGTGGCGCTGCTGATGATGTTCGTGGACCATATCCCGCAAAATCTGCTCAACCGCTTTACCATGCGGAATATTGGTTTTGCGGATGCGGCGGAAATTTTCGTGCTGCTGGCAGGTTATGCCTCCTGGCTGGCCTATGGGCGCGGCTTTCGGAAATACGGGGTGTCCGTGTGTCTGGGGCGTATCTTCCGCCGCTGTGTGCAGCTTTATATCGGGCAGACCATCATGGTGATGGTCTATGTCCTGACAGTGCGGGTCTGGCGGCATTATACGCTGGTGCCGGTGGATTTTCTGGAGCCGGAACTGGCGCATGGGCTGAGCTGGGTCTGGCGCGTCATGATGTTTGACGCCCTGCCCAGTAACCTGAACATCCTGCCGCTTTACATCGTTCTGCTGGCCGGGTTTCCGCTGTTTTATGTGCTGATGCGCATCCATCGCTCTCTGGCGCTGCTGCTCTCGGGGGCCATGTGGATGCTGGTCAATCTGGACCCCGGCCTGAACCTGCCGAACTGGCTGGACCCGGATGGCTGGTATTTCAATCCATTCGCCTGGCAGTTCCTGTTCGCGCTCGGGGCTTCCGCTTCCGCTGAAACGGAGCGGCGCGGGGCAGACTTCCCGCGTATGGACCTGCTGGCCGGGTGCTGTGTGCTGTATCTGGCGTTTTCAGCCTTGCAGGCGTTCCCATGGTCCCTGTGGGGGCTACCGGACCTGCGGCCGTTTGGCGCGATGCTCATGCCGGAAAAAAGCTGGCTTTCGCCTTTGCGTCTGCTGGATGTCATGGCCATTTTCTATCTGGTGCAGTCGTCCTCCGCAGCGCGGAAATGGGCGGCGGAAACCCGTACCGGCCAGCTTCTGGCGCGTGTGGGACGGCATTCTCTGGAAATTTTTGTGGTGGGCACGATCCTGGATCTGTATGCCCGCCTGCTGTTCAGTACCTTTGGGGATGGCTGGCTGTTGCAGATTGTGGTGAACGTGGCCGGTCTGAGCATCCTGTTTGCTCTCGCGGCCTGGATGGATGGCTACCGTAAACGCCAGCGCGCCGCACAGGCGGCCTGACGCGTGAAAGGCTCATGCGCCAAAGGCTGACACACGGAAGGCCGACACGTGGAAGGCGGGCACGCAAAACAGGCTGACGGCGGAACAGGATCGTGCGATAGATTACGGTCTGATATGATTTCTGTCGTTTGAGAGTATGTGCGTCCATGCGTCTGTCCAGTCATCTCCTTCGTGCCGGTTCTCTGTCCTGCCTGCTGCTGGGTGGGGTTTCCGGCCCGGTTACGGCCTGGGCGGCGGAGGGGGCGGCTCTGCCGAGCGCACCGCAGGCTCCCGCTTCCGTGCAGGGGGCTGGCCGGATGAGCGGCGCACCGGACAGTTTTGCGGATCTGGCGGCCCGCCTGCTGCCCGCCGTGGTGAATGTCTCCACAACCCAGACGGTCAAAAGCGGTTCGGATGATGATGAGGATGGGGATGGCGGGGATGACCAGCTTCCCCAGATGCCCAACTTCCCGCAGGGGTCGCCCTTCGAGAAGTTTTTTCATGACTTCATGAACCGGCAGAACAGCCCGGACGCGCCACCACGCCGGATGCAGGCGCTGGGCTCCGGTTTTATTGTCGATCCGGCAGGCTATATCGTGACGAACAACCACGTCATCCGCCACGCCGACAAGATTACGGTCACCCTGCAGGACAATACGGTGCTGACGGCCCGCGCCGTCGGGCATGATGACAGGACCGATCTCGCCCTGCTGAAAGTGGACAGCAAGAAGCCGCTGCCCGCCGTGCATTTTGGTGATAGCGACAAACGCCGGGTAGGGGACTGGGTTCTGGCCATTGGCAACCCGTTTGGCCTCTCCGGCACCGTGACGGCGGGGATCATCTCTTCGCGCGGGCGCAATATCGATCAGGGTCCGTATGATGACTTCATCCAGACGGATGCGCCCATCAACAAAGGGAATTCTGGCGGTCCGCTGTTTGACATGGACGGTAACGTCATTGGCGTGAATACGGCCATTTACTCACCGTCCGGCGGTTCTGTCGGGATCGGGTTTTCCATTCCGTCCAACGAGGCGAAGGGCATTGTGGAGCAGCTCCGCAAAACCGGCAAAGTCTCCCGTGGCTGGCTGGGGGTGCGGATTCAGAACGTGACGCAGGATATTGCGGATGGTCTGGGCCTGAGCCCGGCGCGTGGCGCGCTGGNGCGTGGCGCGCTGGTGGCCGGTGTGGAAAAGGATGGCCCGGCGGCCAAGGCGAAATTGCAGACCGGGGATGTGATCCAGACGCTGGATGGCCAGCCGATTGAAGGCAAGGCCCTGCCGCGCCTGTCCGCCCAGTTGCCGGTGGGCACTGTGGCCCATCTGGGCGTGTGGCGTCATGGCAAGGTGGTGGATGTGCCGGTAACTATCGGCATGTTACCGGAACCCGCTGCGGAGCCGGAAGCCAAACCGGTCGCGGCCTCCAAAGGGACTGCGGAAGTCAGTCTTGACGTGCTGGGCTTTTCTGTCGGACCGCTGGATGCCGCGGCCCGCCAGAAATATAATCTGCCCGCTGGCCAGAAAGGGGTGCTCGTCACCTCCGTGAAGGATGGCGGTCTGGCGTCTGACCGTGGTCTGCGGGAAGGGGATGTGGTGACGGAGGTGCAGCAGGCGGAAGTGACCAGTCCGGCAGACCTCAAGAAGCGTATTGAAGAGGCCCGGAAAGCCCACAGGAAATCTGTCCTGCTGCTGGTGCATGATGCGGACGGGCTGCGTTGGGTGCCGTTCCCCTTCAATGGTGACGATACGCCCTGAGCCGGTCTTGTAAAAGCAGAACAGGCTTTTGATGTATCTGAAATTCCTGTCGGCTCCCTGGCTGGGCAACCCGGTTGTCCGGCAGAGTATCAGGCTTCTGGTTTCTGTGGCGCTCTGCTGGTTTGTCACGGATCTTACGCATCTGCAGGAGCCGGGGTGGGCGTTGATCACGTCGGTCATCGTTACCCAGAGCAGCATCCGGGAAACGCTCTCCAGCGGGCGGTATCAGCTTGTCGGCACGCTGATCGGGGCGGCGGCCAGTATCCTGCCCATCACGCTCATGCTGTACCATTGGCCGCTCTGGCAGTCTTTTGCGCTGGCCTTTGTGCCGCTGGCGGTTCTGGCCTCATGGAAGCCTGATACACGCATGAGCGTGGTCACGCTGATGATCGCTACCCTGTTCGCGACACCGAATGACCCCTACCTGATGCCGATAGAGCGGGTGCTGTCCATTCTGATCGGTGTCGGGGTGTCCATGCTGGTGACTTATGTCGTGCTGCATGAACAGGCCCGGCGGGATGCGTTCCGCAACGCGGCGGTAACCGTGCGCCAGATTGTCGAGATGCTCACGCAGGCCCACAATCATGAAATGAACTGGCCGCAGATTCAGGATCTGAATGATGCCAGCGTGGCGTCTCTGCGCAAGGTGCAGAGCGCGGTGGAAGAAGCGCGGCGCGAACACTGGAGCCCTCTGGAAAAGCGGGACCCCATGCTGGCGGAACTGCCCAAGATCCTGCGGCAGTTGCAGATGGACGCTCTGGTGGTGACCCGCGCCGTTCTCATGGCCGGGTCTGACCCCGTGCAGGATCAGTCGGGGCAGGATCAGTCGGCGCAAGGGCAGGCGGCGCAGGGGCAACCCGTAAAGGAGCAGCCGGTACAGAGGCCGGATGAGGCGACAGATCCGCTCAGCCCCGGCCTGATGCGGGCGTTTGAATGGATTATCAGGCGTTGCGAGAGTGAGGGTGTCTCCCGCACGGGTGAGGAATATCGCGTGGCCGCTGGCGTGATTACGGGCCTGCCGGATGATGACGTGCAGAGCGAGGAAATCATGCGTTTTGTCATGGGGGTTCTGCGGGCGGACCTGAAAACCCTCATCCTGCTTCTGGCGGAAGATGATACGAAAAAACCTCAGGGCCACCGATCGGCAGGATAAATCTTTCAGGGTCAGGTGAACTTACGTCCGGCTGAAGGTTTCTGGCACAGGGGGTATTTGCCATGAGCGATGAAACCAGCACTGTCATCCGGGTGCATGAGACGGGCGGTCCCGGTGTCCTGCGTGTCGAAAATCAGCCTGTTCCTCAGCCGGAAGCGGGGGAAATCCTGCTGCGGCAGGAGGCGATCGGGGTCAATTTCATTGATACCTATTACCGGTCCGGCCTTTATAAATTTCCCGCTCTGCCTGCCGTTCCTGGCGTGGAAGGGGCGGGTGTCATTGAGGCCGTGGGGACGGACGTTACGGACCTCAGCCCCGGCATGCGGGTGGCCTACGCCGGGGTTGTGGGGGCTTATGCGCAGTACCGGACCATTGCGGCGGACCGGGTGGTGGTGCTGCCGGACAGTGTTTCCTGCCAGATGGCCGCCGCTGTCATGCTGCGCGGGCTTTCCGCGCATATGCTGCTGCGGCAGGTTTATCCGGTAAGGGAAGGGGAAACCATTCTGGTCTACGCGGCGGCAGGGGGTGTCGGACAGTTGCTCTGCCAGTGGGGGCAGCATCTGGGGGCGCGGGTCATAGGCGTGACCTCCACGCCGGAAAAGGCTGAACTGGCCCGCGCCTGTGGGGCTTCGGAGGTGATTATCGGCACCGAGACGCTGGTGCAGAGCGTGCGTGAGCTGACCGGTGGTGCCATGCTGCCGGTGGTGTATGACAGCATCGGGCGGGATACGTTTGAAATCAGCCTCTCCTGTCTGGCCCCGCGTGGCCTGATGGTCAGCTACGGGAACGCATCCGGCCCGGTAACGGGGGTGGATGTGGGCACGTTGGGCGCGCATGGGAGCCTCTATCTCACCCGTCCCGCCCTGACGACCTATATTGCCCGGACATCAGACCTTCGGGCGTCAGCGGCGGAACTGTTCAGCATGCTGGAGCAGGGGGTGCTGCGGCCTTCCATCGGGCAACATTTTGCGTTGACGGAGGCGACACAGGCGCACCGCGCTCTGGAGTCGCGCAAGACGACCGGCAGCACCATCCTGCTGCCCTGACGGGCCACCGTCTGGCGTTTATGTGGACGTGCCGGGAACGATGGGGTGTCCGGCGCGTTTTTTAAAGAGGTGCGGGTGAGGGCGCTGGCATGTGTCTGATAGCGCATGACGGGCCGTGGCGGATGGGGTAAAGTTACCCATCTGCCCGAAGCATCGGGTGGCCGAAAAGAATGCAAGGATAGTCTGATATGCCGAAATGTCCGGTAAAATGCCCGAAATCCCCCTGTGTGCGTGGTCTGCTGATCGCGGGTCTGATTGCAACAGCGGTTTATTTCTTCCGCAAGAAAAAGTGCTGCGGCTGAGCCTGTTTTCTGCTCAGAGGCTGTAAGAGTGCAAAGCCCGCCCGGTGCAAGCCGGACGGGCTTTTTTTCGGCTGGCCTGTCGGCTGATCTGTGGGCTCGTGGCGGGTCGGGGTGCTGTTGATCGAAAGCAATGTGCTGGCGATGGGTTGTGTTATCATCCCGGCCCTGTATCAGACTAAATCAGTGTAACTGCTGTCTGCACCCCTGTGTTGTCAGACTGATTTCAGAAAGGATAAGGGCGTTGCATCCTATCGTCTCCCGTCTTGCTTCTCTGGCTGCAGGGTCCGTGGCAGCATGTGCGCTGACAGTTGGTGGCGTTGTGGCCGCTGGCCTGCCGTCGGCCGCGCATGCGCAGGCTTCTGTTCTGCTCAAGAGCCAGTCCGCAAAAGCTGTTGTGGAAACCGTTGACCATGAAGCGCGTGAACTTCTGCTGCGTGAAGCCAACGGGCACCTGATCACCATCGAATACGGCTCCGCCGTGCGGGATCTGCCGCATGTGCAGGCTGGTGACAAGCTGAGCATCCAGTTTGTGGAAACACTGGGCGCGGACATTGCGTCTCCAGGCAGCCCGCTGCCGGAATCCACCCTGACAACCGCCAAAGGCTACGTGCATGGCCACCCGCGCGGCGTGATTGCCGCGTTCAACCGGGAACGGGCCACGGTGCAGAGCATTGATCTTGCAACCCATACCCTGTCCTTCGTGACCGCGGATGGTGAGAACCATATTGCTGTCATGCGGATCAAGGCCATGCAGGATTTCATGGCGACGCTGAAGGTTGGTGATGTGATCGACATTACCCGTATGGAATCCATCTCCTACGTGGTTCTGAACGAGACAGCCGCCCCGGCGACCGATGCGGCTTCCGCCACAGGTGTTCCGGCAACGGCTCCTGTTGCGCCGACCGCGCCGACACCCGCAGTTCCGGCGACCTCTGTCGCGCCGTCTGTTCCGGGTGTGGCCCCGGCGCAGTAACGGCGCGCATTGCTGTCAGACACCAGAAAGGCGTCCCATCCGGGGCGCCTTTTTCTTTAAGGGCACAGCACCACACAATGACCTGATTCTTTGTTGTAAAATCGAACTGTGTTTGATGGGTCAGGGACGTGTGATGACAATGCCCGGTTTTTCTCTGGACAATAAGGGCAGAAACGCCGGGATTGATGTCCTGCGCGGTCTGGCGATACTCATGGTTGTTGTCAGCCATGTTGCAATCAGACTGCCGCTGGAAAAAACCAGTGTCGCGGCCATTCTG
>VNKF01008188.1:0-12422 GCA_008044355.1 Drosophila lacteicornis
CAATGATCCAATTGCAGACTGCAAGGGTATACCAACTTCGGTTTACCGAAGTTAGCTTTCTTTCTCGTTTTAAATTTGCTATTGGCCAAAAATATAACCTTTTTTTTTCTGCGCCACGTTTACCCATTTTTAAAATTCTCTGTAATATACTCTTCTTTTTTACACATTTTTGAAATCAGTTTAAATCACATCAGTCTGCAAATGTTATGGAAAGCCCCTTATATTAAAAGAAGAGGGCTCTAAAAGGTTAGTTGTCGTTAATCTTCGTTTAATAAGTCCATGTTAGCATGGCAAAGTTTCTAATCTGCACAGGTGCTGCAAATTGGGAATTATTACGTTTTCGAAAAGATTTGGAGTGGCTGACAACTTAGAGATTCCTTTCCAGTGGCTAGCATCCGGTTTCCCACCTTTTTGTAGAGAGGAATGACGAATGATTCCTTTCAAATAAGGGCAATTGGGATGCTTCTAAGGATAAGATAAACAATTTTAGAAGGAGACTGCACATGGCCTCGGCACAATACCTAAGCACACAACCTGGTATTCCATTGGGACCTGGCGAATTACCCGGCTTGATCCGTTAAAGATCTTGCAGTCTTCAGCAAATCCCATTAGCATTTTTAAAGGTACAAAAAATTGGATAAAGGAAGGATAAAGTACTCATTCCTGTTGTTGAATAAAGAAAATAATAAGTTGAGTTCATTCAACTTATATCTTATTTCATCTAGAAAATGGGCCATCAATTATTTTTCAGCATTCCGCTAACATAATTTGGTAGTACTAGTAACTGAATTTGTGTCAATAATTTTGATAAGTGTTCCTTCAATTTGAAGAAAGCTTTCACTCTGACGGGCATAAAGATCATGGGTTTTTATTGTGATGCGAACATCATCATTTGCCATTCATATATTTGTTGTTTTGAGACCTGTTTGTGGCTTTATTATGCTTTTGCTGGCTCGAGGTCAGGGGGTGTTTTTAGTACGATTATAGATGTAAATAAATAAATATACACCAGCTTTACATCTTCAGGTGCAGATAATAGAAGAGCATAAAGCAGAAAGTGAAGTCATTCGAGCAAGCGCAGTAGAAAAGAGAAGAACTCGCTGCTTAATTCGGACTTTAGAAAAACGGAAAACTAGATAAAATGGAGCAAAACGACTTAACTCCGATATCAGAAGAGGGATTAGCCTCGTCTAAAGACAATCCATTCGATCATTACCTGGCAGCATTGGAAGCGCAAGATTGGACCCTGATGGAGATTATCAAAACCATGCAGACATCAAGGGCACCGGCAGCGGAAACGAGAAAATCTGCATGTGGACTTCTGCACTGTGGCCCTGCTAAAGGGAAAAATAAATGCATCCGGTGAGCTCATTTCATTTTGTTTTGACTCTGGAGCTGAGTGTTATTTAATGAATGAAAGTGTGGCTGAGAAGTTTCATGGCAAGAGAGCAAATGATTTAGTTGTCCTTAAAGACTTAGGAAAAACTTATTGTTTCAGTACCCAACAATGTAGAAATCAACAACTATTTGATCGAAATTTTATTTCAGTAAGTGCAAGACGCACGCTGTTATGGTTGGTTATGCAATGTGACAAACTGCAACTAAGGCAATTTTGAGTAAATATTCGAACGGGATTATTGAAGGATATTAGCAATTTTGCATTTAGCAATCTAAATATCACGCTTACGAATTAGAAGCGCTATGGGTGTTTAATGCAGTAAATTATTTCAAGCACCATTTGCATGGTCGAAGGTTTACGGTGTTTACCGATTACAGTTCGTTAAAGCTTAGTAAGGCTAAAGTAGAGTTAACGCCCAGAGTTCATAGATGGTGATTTATTGAGGATAAGAAGGGTCATCAACTGGCTCATGCCGATTTCTTTTCGCGCAATAATCTTCCCTTGGAAATCAAGCAAGTCGTAAAGGTTGTGAAAAAAAATTTTGCTTTGCAGGAATAACAATTAATTGGATTTTTGCAGAACAACAAAAGGATACTGACTTAGCGGCTATAGTCCAGAAGTTTCATAATAATGAATTAAGAGAAGATATTGCACATCCCATGAAATTAGAAAGAAAGTACTACATCGAAAAATTCAATGAAATGGTAGAACTAGGGTTTTCCCTGTTGTTCTTAAATAGTTTAGATGGTCGGCTATTAACCATGTACATGAATCCGCTTTACATCTAAGATGGGAGTAGACACTCGAAAAGACAAAATTGATCCGCAAATTTGTAGGAAAATAATGTGGATATACCTTGGCATACAATACACATAGATTATACTGGAAAACTATATGGGAAGAACGACCTCATGGAGTATATAGTTGTGCAGGTCGGTGCATTTACCAAGTTCGTCTTTTTATACCACACAGTAAAACTTGATGCTGAAAGCTGCATAAAGGCCGTTTCTTGTTTTGGTATCTTCAGCCGTATTATCGCGGATCAGGATAGATGTTTTACTAGTGCAGCCATTTGTAAGTTTTATACGACATTAAATGTCAACTTGCATTTAATAGCGAAAGAGGCAAGTCGTGGAAATGGTCAGATTGAAGGAACCATCAGTTTTTTCTTTTTTTTTTATTAGAGTAGAGGATTGTAATACAGAAGGTATGATAATGGATAAATGAACATAGAAGAATGACAGAAAGAAAGAAAGAACGTGAAGTTATCCGCTTCGGAAGGCGGCTGGCGGTCAGGTTGCTGCTCATCCAGAGCCCTCTGTGAGTCGGTTCTGCTCCCGACGCCTCAGTTCCTTCATCACTTTGGCAGCCATGTTGGCTACCGCCGCCCAGTTGAATGGACACTCCAGCACACACTCGATGAGGGTCTCAGCCGTTAGAGTCCGGTTCGTGGCTGCTTCCGCATTGGCTCTTTCTCTGGAGAATGTGGGGCAAACAAAGAAAGCGTGCTCCGCATCCTTGACGAATGCGCTGCCACAGTGGTCGCAGTAGGGGTTCGTCTCATGCTTGAATCTGTGGAGGTAAGCCTTGAAACACCCGTGGCCCGTGATGACCTGCGCGGTTTAAAAATCCACCTGTCCGTGGCGCCAGGGTTCCAGGCTGGGGATGAGCCTGTGCGTCCATCTCCCTGTGCCCGAATTGTCCCATCTTTCCTGTCATTGCGTTATTGTGCTGCTTCGCTGGTTCTGCTGCTAGGAGATCGATTGGGATTGTTCCCGCTACCACTAATGCAGCTTCTTCCGAATCAGTGCAGAAGCAGCTGGAGATGCGCAGAGCTCATCGACTGTACACAGACTTGCAGTGTCGACTGTAGGCAGTGTTGTCAGGTTTTCCAAAGCAAAAGTGGCTAAAAATTTTCTGAAAATTGCCAAAAAAAAAAGGGCCAAATAGATATAGATATATCCATGTATCTAAGAAAAATATTCTAATAAAACTTTTATTTAACAAGAAAGGAAGCTATTTCATGTAATTTCATGCAAAATTTATAAATTTATATTTATAAATTTCTAGATTTAGTTGTTTTTTGTTTTATATAAATATAAAAATATAAAATATTGGAGGTTTCTAAAATAAGCGAAAATACGCTAAGACAGAAAAATAAATAGTTGTCGACTCACAAAATTAGTGATATGATTAAAACAAGTGCATAATTACATACGTCATATGTCCGCGCAGAAATATGACGCCAAGCTTTGCGCTGAGATATGACGTTTCAAGAACGACATATGTCTGCCCGAAATTTAGTGGAGATATGACGTTGAGCTTCGCACGATGGGCCCCAGCCGAAGTGGCTGGGTCTGTCAAAAGTTTTGACACTGGTATGTCAAAATGTACTTTTTCATTATGCGCTGCGGAAAGTTAACAGTTCTTTCTCGTTATTTCAACAAATTGAATATCATGAAAAAATCTACATTCGTTTAAAAGGAATTCATTTAAAAAGCTAAACACACAAACAATTGTTTCCCCAATTTGACCATTTATTGATAAAAATAAACTGTTGCAAAAATGTTTTTTTTTTTTAATAATTTAAATGGCTCTTTTATATGAGCTTATTTATTTGGCTATAAATAAATATATGGCATATTGCCTCTTTTACAGGCTGGACATTTTATATTTTCATTTCTATCTTCATGGAAATGTTCATTTTCATGTTTGTTCTTTTTCCAGCATTCACCACAAATAGAAACGTTGTTGCATGGGCGCAATAAAACAGATTTTCTGTTCTCAAAACATAAGTTACATATATTATGTTGGTTATCATTAGACAAACCGGTATCGCTTGAAGAAGGCGACGAATGGGATAATGCTGATGAATAAAGAACAGTTTTAGCTTTATGCTCCTTTTCCAAACTGCGATTTGAAAATATTTAATCCGAAAACTTTGAAATCTTACTATTTATAGAAACAAATCTGGTAAAACTACGACAGTCCAGACATTCGATATTATCGAGGATTTTTAAGTCAAAATTCGATAGTATCGATGTTTTGTACATTTAACTTTAAAATAATTTCTTTCATAGCCGGGGTATATTAATTAGCGGTAAAAATATAATAAATAAATCTTATACGTAGCAACATAGAAACATGAGCTCACTTTTTACCGGCGCTAATTTTACTTGTATGTACAGCCACAACCATGAGCTAGAGCAGTAGCGCCGTTCATTGGGTTAGTGTAAACCGTTCTCACACAATATATGTTCATATGATATGCTTTTTTTATTGAAACGGGCAGAATTTTAAGAATATAGAAAAACCAAGAAATGACGCTGACTGGTACCTTCGGATATACTCGTATAAGCTTTCTAAGATAATAACTTTTGAACGAAGTAAGATAAGCTCATGAACTAAAAAACTACAAAATAATGTAAATTGTAAGTTCATTTTAATTGTATCATAACAGTACATATTTATTTAACTAATTGGTACTCTGTATTCTGCCAACATTTAAATTATCCAACTCTTACTCAAAAAGTGACATTTGACAACAATAAGCTCACCCGCTTTACTCACTCCTACTTCTACGTCATAAAGTTATCAGTGTAAAACCGCCTCACTATTGAATTCGACGCATGGCGCACCAACAACAAGCAATGATAAAATGTTTGTAACTGCAGCAAAAGCAACAGCTATAACTACAGTAACAATATTAACAGGCGGCTCCGGTCATACAGACCGGCATGGATCGCTACATCAAAATCAAGCGTAAGCTAAGCCCGCAGAACAACGCGGTCGGTAATAAGCCAACGATAAACCGTGTCCAAAGAAACTATGATCAACCCGGGTGATCAAAAAACAACATATTTGCCCTTTTAGCGGATGATTAACCGGAACTGGGACAATAGACCCAAAAGAAATCACCTCCAATGTACATTAGGGAGAAAAGCTCGAACGCCCTGGTCAACAAAATTGTTGCGCTGGTCGGAGATGGAAATTTTCATGTTTTTCCGCTTACAAAAGGGAATATAAACGAAACCTAACTTCAAACGAAATCTGAAGAACACTTCAGAGCTGTGTCCAAATACCTGGACGAATCCAAAAACAATTACGTACCAATTAAAAAACAGCAAAGGCCTGCAAGTGGTACTAAAAGGAATCGAGTCAGAAATAACTCTAAACGAAATTATAGATGCCTTTAAAGAATTAAATTAAATTAACTCACAAACGACACCGGACGTATTTTTCGCCAAGGCCGCAAGATCCTATTTTGGTCCGCTGACTGCCCAGAAGGGCTTCTCTTACGCCGATGCCTTTCGAACAGGTATGGAAAACCCACTCCAGTCTAATCTAGAAAACGTTCAGAAAGCCCAAGAAGCGCCATAAATCACAATGGAAGCTATGATGTTTACCATGCAACAAAGTCTGACAGAAAATGTATCCTTCATGACAACGACCAAGCAAACACTTGTTCAAAACCAAAACAGGGTGGTACAGTTGCTTGTAGCTCAGCAGTCCCAATAACCGATGTCTAGTCTACGAATAACCATGTGAAACGACAATGGCGTTCCACGGCATAAACTTGAAATAACATATTTCCTGGATGAAAATCATACCGTTGTAATGTTGCTTGGATAGACGCACCTCACAAGCAAATACAACTTCCAAATAAGAAGTTACGCCTTCTACCGCACAGATCATCCAGATGGTAAAGCCCACGGCGGAACCGGCGTCCTAGTCAGAGAACGCATAAAGCACCACTTTCACCAAAGGTATTCAACTAATTACTTGTAGGCTACGTCTATTAAAGTGCAGTTAGGTAACGGGAACCTTTCCATAGCTGCTTTATACTGACCGCCTTGCTTTACAATCTCGGAAGGACAATTCATGGATTTTTATAACTCACATGGAGACAAAAAATATTTCACGCAACATTATATGTGTCAAAGCGCTTTCGGACGTTTCATCAGACCATTCGTCAGTACTAATAACTCTTCTTCAAAGTCAAGAAAGTACAGATCAACCCCAAAGGCTGACGTTGCACAGAACTAAATGCCTTTAATATAAGAAATATGTAAGTGCCCACATTGAACTAACCCCGCAGCTCAACATCGAAGCGGATATCGACTGCTCTACTGATGGTCTTGAGGACGTACTCACTGTAGAAGCCACTATTTCAACATCACAAGGGATGGACGTCCAACCCAACAAATTCAAAACTAATCAACAAATTGAACAACTTGTCCTGAAAAAGAGGCGACTGCGACGTGCTTGGCAAACCAACAGATCGCCATCTTTAAAACAACGTCTTAAGGAAGTCACTCGCTTACTAAACCGAGCTCTGAAACAAGACGCTGAAAATGCACAACTACGAAAATCTTTCGCCAACCAATACAAAGCATCCTTTCTGAAGGGCTCACCCAAATCTAAGCTCTCCAAACGAAACAGTCACCCCGATAAGAAACTCAGCAGGTTGCTGGGCCTGCAGCGACGAAGATAGAGCCGAAGTATTTGCTTCACATCTCCGAAGCGACTTCCAGCCGAACCCGGCCACTAGTCCATTTGTCCTACCACAAACCGAAACTAATACACTGTTTCAGCCGAATAAGATCGCAAAAGCCATTGGGGAACTGAAACCAAAAAAGGCTCCGGGCGGGGACTTAATAACTCCAATAATGTGAATTGAACTTCCAAACTCTGCTATTGAGGTAATTTGTAAAATCTTCAATGGGATTATATGACTCGGCTACTTCCCAAGGAAATGGAAAATATCTATCATCATAATAATACCGAAACCCGGGGTTCTAAAAACCTGCACATTACGACTCCTCACTCGACCGCCTCGAAGAATTTCGAGAATTTATGTTTGACGAAAATCTTCACAATTTGGTGATGCAATTTTTAAGGATCATTTAAATTATCTTATTGATATAAATAAGTAAGAATATAATCTTAACAGAACAGCTTATGGTGATAATTTTACATTTTGTAAGTTGCATAATAACTCGATTGGATTTGGGGAAGACACGTGAGCCTTAGTACTTAGTGTGTAAGAAAGCCGGTTAACAAATCTAAATAATCATATTCTAATTCAAATTCCAAGTGTGTTCTTATTCTGGGATGGGTTTTCTTTTTCAAGATTTTGTTTACAGGCAAACAACTCAAACAAAGGATTCCGATCCTCACTCGACCTTTGCCAAATTTATTTCTCACATTTTTCACCGTTTTCGTTTACAAGTCAAACCCCCAAAAATTCATGATCAACACTAATTGGTTGAAAAGGAGATCATCACACACCGAATTCTTATGTTGAGGGTGTTGAATGAATCCACACTCGACCCTAACCTAACTTCTGAGGTGGAAAATAGGGGTTCCGATTTCCTACTTACTTGGGGTTCCTCCTCAATCCCCCATCCATCCCATTCCTTTATAACACTTTTCACCATTTTGTTTTGATCCTTGATCACGCTTTAATCATCCTCGCGAACCACTCAACCAAACTTTCAAATACCTGCCTTTAACCTTCGACACGGGTCAACCCTCACATTTTTCCACAGTTTCCCTATTTTCTTTCTAACCCCCTTCGCATATAATATTCCATATACAATGACCTACGATATTTGAAAAATATCACAATATGACGGCGGACAATTTCGTTGTTTTTTTTGGGGTAAAATTTGTTTTTTTGTTTAAATGCCAAATTGACAATTTTCATCTGATCGAAAAGATCGTGGGTCATTATATGGAAAATATATTTAAGAACATTCAGCCTAAATTTGAAAGCGATCGGTTAATTTGTTGTTGAGTTATGATGCCAGCATACATACATTATCATACTCAACTTCGATACTTCTTAAAATAAATCGCCTCTCGAATTAGCTCCCGTTCTAAACAATTTAATATCATACTTGAATATGAATGATACATTTTATAAGGACGCCAAAAAATTAATTATGTTATTTTTTGTAATTTTTTGCTCTATTCTTTTATCATTTCTTCTGCAGTTAGCGCCATTATATCGTGCGGCCGAGGCTCGAATGCGCCACCTGTCGGCTACAGCTTGCAACAGCAACAGCAGTACCTTAGGGGAATGTGTTAAAATTCGAACCTTACTGCTAATATCTCGCATGTTTATCATCCGATTTTACTGAAATTTTCAGAAAACGTCCGGTTTTTAACGTTAATTTATTTTATCAATTAACTTTAACCCGAAAATAACGAGTATAGCTTGTTTTATGTTTTTTATGATTTTTTAGGGCGGAAGTGGGCGTGGCCAAATTTTAAAACAAACTTGATCTGCGTGCAACAGATTCCAATGTTGTCACCAAATTTGGTAACTCTAGCTCTTATAGTCTCTGAGATCCGTTGTTTCACACGGACGGACAGACGGACAGACGGACATGGCTAAATCGACTCGGCTGGTGGGGCTGATCAAGAATATATATACTTTATGGGGTCGGAGATGCCTCCTTCTGCCTGTTACATACATTCTCGGTTGGCACTAACACATAATACCCTTGTACCTTATTGGTACCGGGTATAACTATTCAAGATATGACATTGCCGCTATCAAAGGACATTGTCCAAAGTATAAAACATCGAATTAGCAAAAAAAATAAAAGAATTAGCAAGATAAATTTTAATTTCAATGATTAATTCTCGTGCTGTCGTAGGCTATCGGCGCTTCGTGAGGGCAGTGCTCTGCTGTTAAGTTGTTTTTTATGGTGACGGCGTTGCGGGAAGCCGTTATGTTGTTTCCTATGTTATCGGCGCTGTGGCAGCCGTTGTTACGTTGTTAGAGTATCGGTCTGTATCGGTGTGGATGCAGTGCATCTGTAGTGCTATCAGAGAATCTTCTGGTCTGACATCTGGAGTTATTCTACTTGGTTTCGTAGGTTTTGGTTGGCATGCGAGTCAATGATATCTTATGTTTGGCCACCTGGTCACTCTCTCTACGATCGGGTCTCGGCTGATAACTAATCACGCCGAACTGCTGATGATCCGCACAAGGTATGTGGGGCCGATTATGAACCACGCTCAATGTAATCAGTCGAACCGACAACCCATAGCTCAGTACACTGTGACATCTGGACTACCAAAACACATCCTCCTTGGTCGGGTGCCGGAACAAAAGTCATAGTTGTGAGGGAATTGCACCGCATATATAGGTGTCTAGTCAGTGTGATCAGTCTGCGTTCTCGGGGTTTCGGTCTCAGGATTGCGTTGCTGAGCGCTCAGTGTGGGTTTCTGCAAAAATTTATTGACTGTGAGACATCCGGTACCCAAAGCCTTGTTCGTGAAATTAAATAGCATATGAACATGGAAGAAAGAAAATGTTAACAAATAAAGAAAAAGCTTGCCAGAAACATGTTGAACAACACCCAAAACAAACAAAAAATGTTGCTAGGAACATGTTGAGCACCACCCAAATGAGACTAATGTTGTTTTGGGTCGGCCGACCTCTGCCATCATTTATTACCATTACGTTGGTTTTCTCAGAGTTGATTTTTAGGCCCCAGGTTTGACAGTATTGCTCCATGGTTTTGATAATTTTTTGGAGCATAGAATGGGACTCTGCCATGATGACCATATTGTCCGCATACATATGGACTTTTACGTGCTCCGATCCTATACTCATGCCCCCTGGGAGGACAGCTGTAATATCGTCCATGTAAAGAGCGAAAAGCAACGGGCTTAAGAGGCATCCTTGCTTTACTCCCAGGTTGCAAGCGAACAATGGTGTCAAAGGCTGCTTTGAAGTCGATGAAGCACATGTTCATCTTAGCGTTTCGTCTCTTATATTTCTTGGCTATGGCAAACAAGACAAAAATGTCAACCATAGAGTAACCCCGCCTAAAACCAGCTTGATATTCACTTATTTTGACGCGTGAGAAATATTGATGCAAATTTCTTCATAATCGCCGTCGGAAAAAAATATCCTTTTGTAGTTCGCTGGGTCGGTGGACTCTCCTTTTTTTTAATATTAAAAAAATTATACTTTTTCTGAATCTTTCCGGGGCCTGATCTGTGTTCAGAACTCAGAACTCCATTCTTGCTCTTTTGTATCACTGCTTTCACTTCCGTTAGCGTTAACTCCTTATCTAGGTCTTCGTTGACTGTGAATGGCATCGCAAACAAGTGCTGCACAATCTGGCTGTTTTTTAAATGTTGTGCTGAACTTCAGTGCCGTTTGGGTATATTAGAGTCATATTTTAATCAAGCCCTTTCAGTGGAGTCGGAGATTGAAGTTCTGAAATCCGCATATAGTGGACGTGCGGACTTGGAGGACAGTTACGTAACCTCAAAGCTAGCCATCCAATAACTTCTCGGAGAGGAATTGCACAGCACAGTGTTCGATCACGCCCCAGCACCAAGTTTCAGCACCCCGTCTCGACTGCCAAGATTGACATTACCCTGCTTCGACGGAAATCATAAGAATCATATAAGAATTTCATCGCATTTTTTCTTCAACTTGTGAACCGGGAGCAAATCTCTAATATAGACAAATTTCAAAATCTCCGAAATTGTCTGAAGGGCCCCGCACTAGAAGCTATTGGAGCCTTCCCGGTCACTGGAGAGAATTACGCAAAGGCCTTTGAAAAGCTGAAGGCCCGTTATGATAAGCCTGCACTAATATTCGTCGAAACGATCGCGGTGATATTTAAGCTGCAGCCTACTGGAGTGTCAAACGCTCAGCAGCTCGGTAGTTTAATTGATAATGCATCTGCCTAATATAGTTCCCTCTCATCATTATAATCGCATGCACAAATATCACAGGCAATGCTCATCTACGTAATCATGAAAAAGTGCGACCAGCAGACCAAATAAAATGCAACGAATCATTGGACTACATCACTCTAACATTCTGGGACCAGTGTACGCAGCTGCTTGAACGACATTGCCAGTTTCTTTTGTTTGCTAGCCCTGCTCAACCCCAAGGATCGGAACGGTTAAGACAAAATTGTCCCCCAGCTAGACCTCAGAGCTCGTTTTTGATCCCTTTTTTTGATGGGTAAAAATCGAAGACGATCCAAAACTCGTGAAGCAAAGCAGCTGTCAACAATTAAGTGAACATTCAAAATGGCCGAGCTTGTCGGCATAAGTGAGAGATATTAGTACCAACATAACGGCACAAAAAAATCTAAATTCGAATAAACGTACAAGGTGAACACACCTTGTATATGTCGGAATGGGCGTAATCGGCCAACTATCTCATATAGCATATCGGGAAGTCAATAGAAAAAAATTATAACTTCGCTGTTTTTCAAAGTATGTATTTCTATATATGTCGGTATACAATTTTTCACGATTATAGAATTACGATTTTAAATTCAGATCAAACAATTATATCATTTACCTGCAATAGAGCGGGTTAATTTATAGTAGTTGTTGTGTTGGTTTGATTTCACATGTGAGTGAGTAAAAGTATGCGTAATGTATAAAAAAATAACTTTTCTTATGGCGTGACTTGTTTGACGTTCACCTACTGTTTAAGTTATACGTATAATTGCTTCGTTAATTTGCTCTAGAACGATTCTCTTATTATTTCCCATCGATATCTTAGCATATCCTTGCACATCCTTGTGCGAGTTTGGGCCAGTCCGTTCCTTCAAGATGGGACATATGCCTAGGAAATGCAATGCATCTTATTCCGATTGCAGACGGTGGATATATGCCGATGCGACGCCAGTTTCCAACTGGATTGCATACGATGGAGTCTTTCGAAGGAGTCTGAAAATTTTTTCTATATAAAATCTGAAATGTTTTTCTGCGGACTCGTGGCGTTCATATCCCCAGACCTCTGCAGCATAGCAAATTATTGTCTGCGCTGTGGCCGTGTAGATTTTGTATTTCGTACTTTGCAGTCCTTTTTGTTTACCAAGTAGCTCTTTCCAAGTAGAGTTTATTATTATTATTTTTTTTTTGTATTCATTTATTTACATTAACATTATACATTATACTACTTAACAGTAACAGGACATTTACAGGACATGCGTTGCGCATGTACCCATAAGACGGGGCAAGGGCC